>CM024764.1:41037200-41221401 GCA_014218235.1 Colocasia esculenta
GAGATGCTGAACCTTCCGGTCAAGAATAGCTACCGGTTGCTCGACATATGAAAGATCTGGCTAGATCTCCACTGGCTCATGACTAATCACATGAGACGGATCTCGGACATACTTCCTGAGCATAGATACGTGGAATACAAGGTGAACGCTAGCCAAAGCTGGGGGTAATGCTAGCTCATACGCCACGCTGCCCAAACGTCTGAGAATCTCATATGGGCCAATGACCTAGGGCTTAGCTTGCTATGCCTGCCAAATCTGACAACACCTCGAGTAGGCGATATCTTCAAGAAGACATGATCGCCAACCTCGAACTCCAAATCCTTTCTCCTGTTGTCGGAATAACTCTTCTGCCTATCCTGTGCCGCAACAAGCCTTTTCTTGATAAGCTGTATCTTATCCGAAGTTTCCTGAACTAACTCCGGTCCGATCAATTGCCTATCACCAGTCTCCTCCAACATAAAGGAGATCTGCAGGCCTACCATACAATGCCTCGAATGGAGCCATACCAATACTAGCATGAAAGTTGTTGTTGTATGCGAACTCCACAAGAGGTAAATGACGCTCCCAATCATCCTTCCAATCCAGAACACACGCTCTCAACATATCCTCGAGCGTCTGGATAGTCCTCTCGGACTGTCCATCGGTCTGGGGATGAAACGCCGAACTGAGCTTAAGCTCTGAACCTAACGCATCCTGAAGACCCTTCCACAATCTCGAAGTAAATCTCGGATCTCGATCCGAAATGATCGACTTCGGCACACCATGCAATCTAATGATACCGCTAACATACAATCTAGCCAAACTCTCTACTGACTGCTTCTTCTTCATAGGCAAGAAATGATCAGTCTTCGAGAATCTATCTACAACTACCCAAATCGAGTCATTGCCCCTTCTAGATCGAGGCAAACCCGAAACGAAGTCCATAGTGACAGTTCCCACTTCCACACGGGATATCCATCCTCTGCATAAGGCTGGATGGTCGCTGCCGCTCGGCTTTCACTTGCTGACATACTAGACATCTAGACACATAATCCGCAACATCCTTCTTCATGCAGACCACCCAAATGATCTCTTCAGGTCTTGATACATCTTAGTGTTACCCGGATGAATAGAGAATCGCGATCTATGAGCCTCCGCTAACACATGCTCACGGACATCTACTACATCAGGGACATAAACACGGTGCTGAAATCTAATCACACTTCCTCATCACGAGCAATGCCCGCCTTACCCACTAACTCTAACAATCTAGGGTCGGCTTTCTGCTGCTCAATCACCTCATCCAAGACTGAGGATCTAAGGGATAGCTGAGCTACAAAAGCCTGACACAGCGATGGCTCTAACTCGATCATAGAGCACGCTGCATCCTCCAACATCTTCCAATCCTGCTGGAGCGAAGACCTGTTTCTACTAAGAGCATCTGCTACGACGTTCGCCTTTCCAGGATGATACTGAAGGTCGAAGTCATAGTCCTTCAAGAACTCAATCCATCTCCTCTGCCTCAGGTTTAATTCCTTTTGGGAGAAAAGATACTTCAAGCTCTTGTGGTCGGTAAACACCTTAAATTTGACACCATATAGATAGTGCCTCCAGATCTTTAGTGCATGAACCATGCTGCGAGCTCCAAATCATGAGTCAGATAGTTCCTCTCATGCTCCTTCAACTGACGAGAAGCATAAGCCACTACCCTCTCTCGCTGCATGAGTACACAGCCTAAACAATCTGAGATGCATCCGTATAAATGGCAAAACCTTCTGGACCACTAGGCAATACCAATACCGGAGCAGAAGTAAGCTTAGCCTTCAATAGCTGAAAGCTACGCTCACATGCCTCAGACCATACGAACTTTTCACCTTTCCTGGTCAGCTTTGTCAAAGGGGCGGCGATGGATGAGAAACCCTCAATGAATCGCCGATAATAACCAGCTAACCCAATGAAACTACGAATCTCCGAAGGAGTCTGGGGAATCTCCAAATCCATAACTGCCTGGACCTTTGGTGGATCAACTGCAACACCAGCGCTGGAGATGACATGCCCGAGAAAGTGAACCTCGCGCAACCAGAACTCGCACTTGCTGAACTTCGCATACAGCTTGTGCTCACGGAGAACCTCTAAGACTAACCTCAAATGCTGACGATGTGTGGCCTCATCCGAAGAATAGACCAAAACGTCATCAATAACACAACAACAAAGCTATCTAAATACGGACTAAACACCCGGTTCATGAGATCCATGAACGCTGCAGGGGCGTTGGTCAATCCGAAGGGAAGGACCAAGAACTCATAATGTCCATAACGGGATCTAAATGCCGTCTTGGACACATCCTCACTCCTAATCCGCAGCTGATGATAACCAGATCGCAAGTCAATCTTAGAGAAGATTGATGCATCCTGCAACTGGTCAAACATATCATCAATCCGAGGTAAGGGATACCTGTTCTTCACAGTCACTGGTTTAGCTTTCTATAATCAATGCACAACCGAAGTGACCCGTCTTTCTTCTTGACAAACAATACGTGCGCCCCAAGGGGAAACACTAGGGCGAATAAATCCCTTATCAAGCAATTCTTGCAATTGCTTCCTCAACTCGGCTAATTTGCAGGGGCCATCCGATATGGGGCCTTCGAGATAGGAGAGGTGCCTGGAAGCAACTCTATAGTGAACTCTATCTCCCTATCCGGTGGCAATCCAGACAAGTCATCGGGAAAGACATCTGGAAAATCCTGCACCACATCGATCTCTGCAAGAGTCAGTGACGAACCAGCATCGGGTACTAGCATAACGCTGGCAAGAAATGCGTCACAACCCTTGTTCACCATGCGCATCGCCTTCATGGCAGAGATAACTAACTTTCCCGCTATGTTCTTTGGCAAGGGATGAGAAAACTCGTCCTCACCAGGAATGCGGAAAGCAATCCTCTTCCAATGACAATCCACTAACGCATAGTGCTCCTCTAGCCAATCCAGACCAAGAATAACATCATAGTCCTTCATCTTTAGCAAGAAGAAACACCCATCTAGGAATCTATCCTCAATGCACACAGGTAACGACGGAATGCACTTCCTAGTCGATACCGTACCCGCAGGGGTGTGCACAGACAAAGGGACCTCTAACTCCTTAGACTCTATGCCAGACTCTAGGGCTAACTGCCTAGCGAACCGCTCGGAAATGAACGAGTGAGTAGCACCCGTATCAAACAAAACCCGAGCGTGCACACCGAAAAGCAAAACCGTACCTTCGGTGACATGCTCCGCCTGCTCGGCGTCCTCGCGAGCTAAAGCAAACACCCGAGCTGGGGCTCGAGGCCTTCCTGGTCTTCCTGTAGCTGGTGCGGCTGCCACTACTGCTGGTGCTAGCGCTCCACGCTGAGCTCCTTGCTGAAGTCTTGGGCAATCTTTGATCTTGTGGTCGCTGCTCCCACACTTCAAGCATCTACCCGCTACCAACCAACACTCGGAACCACCGTGTGTCTTCCCACAATGGGGACACTCTTTCTTCACACCAGGGGAACGTACAGAAGGTACCTGAGAGTTGCTGACTGTCACTGGTTTCTGCGGTGTCTGGTACACCATTTTCCTCTTATCCTGCCGTTGGAATGTCGTTGTCGGCCTCTTCTGCGAAGCCTTCTTCTTCTCCAGATATTGCTCCATTTCTCCCTCCTGCCTGCAGGCAGCACTGAGGGCCTCGTCCAGCGTGCGGTGGTCAAACGCCACGAGTCTCGTCCACAGTGATGGCTTGAGTCCCATCACGAACTTCTTGGTCTTCCTGCGCTCATCCTCTACGATATGCGGTGCATATTTAGAAAGTTCAGAAAACCTTGCCTCATATTCCAGCACGGTCATGGAGCCTTGCGTCAGGGATAGAAATTCCTGCTCCATTTTGTCCTGGATATGCTCTGGGACGAACTTGGCTCGAAAGAGCCTCACGAACGCGTCCCACGTCACGTCTACTACTCCGTCCTCAAAGCGTATACGAAGTAGGGAGGACCACCATACATCGGCTCTCTCCTGCAATACACCTTCATAAGCACCAACTAACAAATTCTAAATTAAACAGAACATACAAGCATACAAAATTAAAAGTCTACCTGTAGCATGTAGGTGGCTAGTGTCACCTTATCCTCATCAGGGCACCTGATGGCTCGGAAGATTTTCTCTGTCTCCCTTAACCAGCTTTCTGCCATTAATGGGTCACTCTCCCCCTTAAAAGAGGGTGGGGTCATCCTCTTGAATTGCTCCATGATGAATGGTCCACCATGGTCCTGAGCTGGTGCCTGAGCCTGCTACATTAAACAATAACAATACACAATAAACACAATATCATGCAATTTAAATAGCAAACTACTTGGTTGTTTCATTATTCTACCTGGGCCTCCAACTGGGCCTGGAGTGCTGCCTGGGTATGAGCCTGCGTCTGCATGGCTTGTAAAAGACCTTGCATGAATACTCCGTAGTCCACAGGCGGCGGTGGGGGAAGTACAGGGCCTCGCGGTGCTGGGGCCTGTTGCTCCGCCTGCTCATCACGTCGCGGCTCGTCCTCACGGGCCGATGCTCCACCACGCCTACCTCTCGAAGCCATGGCTGTAATAAAATTTCAGCCACCATTAGAGTTAGGTTACTAAGTTTTCTAACCATTTTCTTATCTATCTTTCACTTCTCAATAGTGTTTTCTACACATGTGGACATACTTAGCATGCAATGGGGATGATGACTTAGGTATATTCATGTGCAATCTCAACGGTTGCTCTGATACCAATCTCTGTGACGGCCCTCATTATACCGGTACGGTTATACCAACCCACGTCGGTATAGCGAGAGTCCTCACAGTGGGACATTTACCCAAACGATACTAACAGCTGAGATACACGCGAATATACAACAGAGTAGCGGAAGTAAAAGACAACTGTCTCCATTCATTCATCATCCACATTTACATACATGAAGTTTGCAATTAACAATAAAGAACTAAAAGTTCACATAATTTAAATTGCTGAAATAAAATACATAATGTCCACACTTATACATCCTTTTCATTATATTTCTAATACAATGTTCAAATTACATACTATGGAATACACAAATCACAAAGAAGCTCCAAAACTAGCTAATCTCCGCGCTCGGAGTCCGTCTCCACTGTCTCCTGCAAAGGTGCCACGTCACCAACTACACCTGTACGCCGAAGCAAGGAGTGAGTCCAAGGACTCAGCAAGAAACACTATCCATAACATACACGTATAAGTCATAGGGGTTTCTACATGCACATTCAAACTTTACAACACATGGCATGCTAATTATTTAAAGGTTTCAACCTATCATGAAAGTTTTACAATTTATACATGGATCATACTTTCAGATTTCTAAGAATAAAACATTACCTATCAAATGCTCTCTATTCCATTTACTCATGAGATTTTGTCTTTAAAGAGCCAAGACATGAGAACTACCAACATAAACATTGTGCATATATGAAAGGAAACACAACTAGCATAAGTTTTACATGTTCTTAAGCATACACATAGATATTTTCACATACTTTAAGTTGCTGGTTTCACATGGTTTAATGGCTGTAAACCTACACATGAGAGCTACAATATCGCTTAAAACAAATCATGTGAACAACCAATCATGCCACTTGCATACGTGCTCATCAATTATCCCTAACATGGATTCTAGACATTTTTGCACATATAACCATGATGATAACGACATGAATTCACTGATTTCACATGGTTTCAGATTTGTCTCACATGGATTTCAACAACATATTTTCACATTTAGAATTTCACATTTTCTTTACACAAGTTTTCTCTTTCACATGGTTACACTTTGCACATACACATTCACATTGTTCACTTACACATTTACACATGAACACATACACATTACACATTTTAGGTGCCGTGACACATAGTCCAAACCACCAAAGAAGGACATATACACATCACATTACACATAGACGCCATCTAGGCATTCCAATGGCGACTCTTGGACTGCGCAGACCGGGAGAACAAGTCTCCACCCTAACCAGTGGTACTTGTCCACCTCCAGGATTTCCCCCTAATGCCCTTAGGGTCACTTGCACATTGAACTTTCTCAGGGGGACTTTTCCCTGATACAGTTCCACTGCCCTCTGTGGAAGCAATGTCACACTTGGCACAATTTACACATTTACACATTTTACCGATTTTTACACGGTTACACATATCACTTTTCATCTCATTCACTTTCTCACTCACATGCACATCTCTGTTTTCCTAACATGGCACTACAGATTTTAGGAGCTTAACACACAGTAATTTCACCATTCAAGTTAGGTTAAGCAATATCTAATCACATTACGATAACATACATGGATTATTGCCTTTCACATGAAAATTACATAACCTCTTATATACTGGTCCAAATGACCTGAAATTTTAACCACATGCTATTTTCGGGTTCTAGATCATACACTCAAGTTTTCTGATTTTTCTGAGTTAAATGGGATTTACAGTAAATAAAACACTTATTTAGCATGCTATTCACAATTTAAGTTAACATGGGGTTTAACACATCATGAAATTTTGCCACTTACTGTTTAACAGAGGTTACTGTCACATACATGATCTGAGAATACAGAATTACTCTAAATCATACAATTGTAGATCGATCACCACAATTCATTATTGCATGCCGTTTTATTTACCGAACCGAATTTATTGGCAATTTATATAAGCATGGATAATTCATCAAAAACTGAGTACATGTACACTTATCTACTACTCTTCATGATCAGACAAGACTAAGGCATTCAGACTAATCCTCATCATGAAACATAGATTGGCAAGAATTTCAACATTTCATGCTTACACATTCACGGTATAAAATTTCCTACATTCACCATCATACATCACACTCATCCACACACCACAATTGACAATATACATAGTGTATAGGGTTACCATATATCCTCATCACGGAAACCATACCAAAAATAGTCGATAGGAAGGGCAGAACAGGTCACTATTCTGTCCAGAGGAACTTGGCGGCAGTCTCTGGCCGCTGACTCAGAGTCAGCGACATGGTCGATGGACGCCAAGCATGATATCGGCGTCCATTGACCTTGCCGTCAATGCAGGTATGTGCAGAAACACAGACCCGACCTCTCAAGATTGGGTGAATGTGAGGGTCTAGGACTCGAGGGAAAATGTACAAAAATTATAAAACCAACCTAGACTCATACGGGGACATCATGGTTAGGTCACTTGCCTTTAAAAAAATTGCACCAAGGGATCTAGGCTCGGTGAAGCTCTCCTTGGGCTGTCCCAAGAAGCCTCCAAATGAACTCTCCTCCGGGTTCTTGAGCGAGATCCACAGCAAGCCGAGGTCAGGGAAGCCTTCCTCGATGATCCTTCTAGCCTCCAGTTGCAGTGGAACGCCGGATCAAGCTTCAGAAGTTCAGATTTTGGGTGGCAAGGATGGGGTCTCTCACAGTTCAGAACTTGGGTTTCCTTCTCTCTTTTTCTCTTGCAACAGGGTGAAGAGAGGGGTTGGGGAGCAGATCCGGGTTTAGATAAAGGGGAGGAGCTTCTCTTGACCCGAAAGGCTGATGTGATCCCCCTTCAGACCGTTGGAGACAGCTCCCCAATGGGTGAGCTGCCTTGCTTCCGAAATTTCCGGCTCTGCTGCGCATGCAGGCCAGAGAAGTTGGCGTCCACATCGCTAGACGCCAGGATTAGTGTTGGCGTCCATGGGTGGACGCTGACACCTCATCGGCGTCATGCTGTTGACGCCAATCTGGCCTTCGGCCAGAACTCTAAATTATGCAAAAACCATGCACATCTTACCCCTATATATGCCACACTTATGTATTACCATGCACATACTATCATCAAGCAATACATACATTATTTATTATATACATACACACACAAGCATTCCATTAATAAGTACGTAGATACATACATACGTACATATACGACACGAATTATTTACATGCAACACAATAATACAACAAAGTTCGAGGGCCTTACACCCTCTCCCCCTAAAATAAACTTCGTCCTCGAAGTTAGAACGACACTACTCAAACAAAAGGGGATACTTCTTCTTCATCGCATCCTCAAGCTCCCAAGTAGCCTCCTCTCGTGAGAAGTTCCGCCATAGAACTTTCACCGACGCAATACTCTTGTTCTGGAGATACTGAACCTTCCGGTCAAGAATAGCTACCAGTTGCTCGACATATGAAAGATCTGGCTGGATCTCCACTAGCTCATGACTAATCACATGAGACGGATCTCGGACATACTTCCTGAGCATAGATACGTGGAATACAGGGTGAACGCTAGCCAAAGCTGGGGGTAATGCTAGCTCATAGGCCACGCTGCCCAAACGTCTGAGAATCCCATATGGGCCAATGAACCTAGGGCTTAGCTTGCTATGGCTGCCAAATCTGACAACACCTCGAGTAGGCGATATCTTCAAGAAGACATGATCTCCAACCTCGAACTCCAAATCCTTTCTCGTGTTGTCGGCATAACTCTTCTGCCTATCCTGTGCCGCAACAAGCCTTTTCTTGATAAGCTGGATCTTATCCGAAGTTTCCTGAACTAACTCCGGTCCGATCAATTGCCTATCACCAGTCTCCTCCCAACATAAAGGATATCTGCAGGGCCTACCATACAACACCTCGAATGGAGCCATACCAATACTAGCATGAAAGCTGTTGTTGTATGCGAACTCACAAGAGGTAAATGACGCTCCCAATCATCCTTCCAATCCAGAACACACGCTCTCAACATATCCTCGAGCGTCTGGATAGTCCTCTCGAACTGTCCATCGGTCTGGGGATGAAACGCTGAACTGAGCTTAAGCTCCGAACCTAACGCATCCTGAAGACCCTTCCACAATCTCGAAGTAAATCTCAGATCTCGTTCCGAAATGATCGACTTCGGCACACCATGCAATCTAATGATACCGCTAACATACAATCTAGCCAAACTCTCTACTGACTGCTTCTTCTTCATAGGCAAGAAATGAGCAGTCTTCGAGAATCTATCTACAACTACCCAAATTGAGTCATTGCCCCTTCTAGATCGAGGCAAACCCGAAACGAAGTCCATAGTGACAGCTTCCCACTTCCACACCGGGATATCCATCCTCTGCATAAGGCCGGATGGTCGCTGCCGCTCGGCTTTCACTTGCTGACATACTAGACATCTAGACACATAATCTGCAACATCCTTCTTCATGCCGGACCACCAAAATGATCTCTTCAGGTCTTGATACATCTTAGTGTTACCCGGATGAATAGAGAATCGCGATCTATGAGCCTCCGCTAACACATGCTCACGTACATATACTACATCAGGGACACAAACACGGTGCTGAAATCTAATCACACCGTCCTCATCACGAGCAATGCCCGCCTTACCCACTAACACTAACAATCTAGGGTCGGCTTTCTGCTGCTCAATCACCTCATCCAAGACTGAGGATCTATGGATAGCTGAGCTACAAAAGCCTGACACAGCGATGGCTCTAAGTCGGTCATAGAGCACGCTGCATCCTCCAACATCTTCTAATCCTGCTGAAGCGAAGACCTCTTTCTACTAAGAGCATCTGCTACGACGTTCGCCTTTCCAGGATGATACTGAAGGTCGAAGTCATAGTCCTTCAAGAACTCAATCCATCTCCTCTGCCTCAGGTTTAATTCCTTTTGGGAGAAAAGATACTTCAAGCTCTTCTGGTCGGTAAACACCTCAAATTTGACACCATAAAGATAGTGCCGCCAGATCTTTAGTGCATGAACCACTGCTGCGAGCTCCAAATCATGAGTCGGATAGTTCCTCTCATGCTCCTTCAACTGACGAGAAGCATAAGCCACTACCCTCTCTCGCTGCATGAGTACACAGCCTAAACCAATCTGAGATGCATCCGTATAAATTTCCTACATTCACCATCATACATCACACTCATCCACACACCATAATTGACAATATACATAGTGTATAGGGTTACCATATATCCTCATCACGGAAACCATACCGAAAATAGTCGATAGGAAGGGCAGAACAGGTCATTGTTCTGTCCAGAGGAACTTGGCGACAGTCTCTGGCTGCTGACTCAGGGTCAGCGACATGGTCGATGGACGCCAAACATGATATCGGCATCCATTGACCTTGCCGTCAATGCAGGTATGTGCAGAAACACAGACCCGACCTCTCAAGATTGGGTGAATGTGAGGGTCTAGGACTCGAGGGAAAATGTACAAAAATTATAAAACCAACCTAGACTCATACGGGGACATCATGGTTAGGTCACTTGCCTTTAAAAAAAATTGCACCAAGGGATCTAGGCTCGGTGAAGCTCTCCTTGGGCTGTCCCAAGAAGCCTCCAAATGAACTCTCCTCCGGGTTCTTGAGCGAGATCCACAGCAAGCCGAGGTCGGAGAAGCCTTCCTCGATGATCCTTCTAGCCTCCAGTTGCAGTGGAACGCTAGATCAAGCTTCAGAAGTTTGGATTTTTGGGTGGCAAGGATGGGGTCTCTCACAGTTCAGAACTAGGGTTTCCTTCTCTCTTTTTCTCTTGCAACAGGGTGAAGAGAAGGGTTGGGGAGCAGATCCGGGTTTAGATAAAGGGGAGGAGCTTCTCCTGACCCGAAAGGCTGATGTGATCCCCCTTCAGACCATTGGAGACATCTCCCTAATGGGTGAGCTGCCTTGCTTCCGGAATTTCCGGCTCTGCTGTGCATGCAGGCCAGAGAAGTTGGCGTCCACATCGCTAGATGCCAGGATTAGTGTTGGCGTCCATGGGTGGACGCTGACACCTCATCGGCGTCATGCTGTTGACGCCAATCTGGCCTTCGGCCAGAACTCTAAATTATGCAAAAACCATGCACATCTTACCCCTATATATGCCACACTTATGTATTACCATGCACATACTATCATCAAGCAATACATACATTATTTATTATATACATACACACACAAGCATTCCATTAATACGTACGTAGATACATACATACGTACATATACGACACGAATTATTTACATGCAACACAATAATACAACAAAGTTCGAGGGCCTTACATCAGGCGTGGGGCCGCAGCTCGGTCGGGCTGCGGTTGTTCATATGTGGTGTTCTCTGTGGTGGCTCACTGGCCTCACTCATCCGGGGAGGTGGTAGGCAAGAGCTGGTGGCTGGCGAGCAGAGGAGTGGCCGGTGTGTCCTCCTCTTAGCTGCCAGTCGCGGTGGCTTGGTTTTTGTTGTTGTGATGACGTTTACTTCTGTGTTTCCAAGTGTGTCTCATTGCCCAAGCATGCACGATGGTTGTAACCTGATCGTGTCTAGCTTCCGTGGGCATTGTCGGTCTGGCCTCGTTGGCCATGCTTGGTGGTTTCCGCACTGCGTGTTCTCTCAGGGTGCCTTGTGCAAGCACCCGACTGCTGTTCCATAATCTGTTCGTTGGTGTCGCCCATGGTAGCACCGACGTGTGTGGTTCTCTTACCTCGTGGCGTGTCCGGGGTCCAGGGTGTTTCTGCTTGTGGGCCCTCAGCCTTGTGGAGGTTTGTGGTGGCCGTGTTTGTGGTGAGACGTCCTTCTCACATGGCTGCTCGGTGTCGCTCGTGCTGACACCTATCTATGCCTCACTTACCTCATGGAGGTCTAGGATGGCAGTGCTTGTGTCTTGAGACTCTGGTCTCATGTGGTTACTCCAGTGTTCCATGAGCTCTTTGTCTCGGCGGGTTGTCGAGGGTTGCTTCCACATGGTTTCTGACTCTACTAGTTCTGCGGGAGTCATGTCTGGCCCGACTCTAGTTGTTGGTCATGGCATTACTCTGTTCTGTTGCTTTGTAGTACTCTGCAGTAGGTGCTTCTTGCTTTACTACTTTCTAGAGTAGTTTGCTTCCGCATTCTTTGAAGTTCCTGCTACTCTGGCTGGTAAGGGACTGGTTATCCCTACTGAGCTTTGTTCGCGAGGCTCACCCCCTACTTTCTTCAGGTAGGGACTCACTGTCACAGAAGTTCATTGTCGGACGGTTGTGGTGGCAGTTTGTTACGTCCTACGTTGCCAGAAGTATGAGTTGTGAGCATGAGAGCTCTTATACTGTGTGAGTTGAGAGTTTCCTTTTTGCAAGTGCTCGGGGTATGCCCCTTAAGGATTGCACTTTCTTTCTATGCCTGTACTTTTATTTGGGACATGTTGTACATAACTTCTTTATTAATGTACGAACTTTCTTGTTATAGTTATTTGAATTCATTGCTTATCTCACTGGACTAAATTCTAACCCTTCCGGGTCTTTGGATCTATGGGTGACGGCGCGACCTTCGGGGTCCCTGGCGGGGGTCCAGGTAGTCGGGTCGTTATATTGTGGAGACATTAATTGTACAGAGTGGTGTGCGAGGTGTTCACAGACCATAGGAGTTTACAATATGTCTTCACTCATAGGGATCTGAATCTAAAGCAGTGCTGGTGGGTTGAGTAACTGAAGGACTACAACTTTACTCTTTCCTATCACCCAGAAAAAACTAATGTTGGGTTGACGCTTTGATCAAGAGAGCCCACTTGACTTCTTTGTTGGTTAGACACTGGAGGTTGTTGGAGGACACTGTTCAGGGAGTGTTCCATTCATCGAGGCTCAGAGATAGAGCAGTGCTGACCAGTTTCACTGTTTGACCAGCCATGTACTAGCAAGTGATAGAGGCTCAAAGTTTAGATTCTGACTTAGCAGACATCTTGCAGATGCCAGAGGTAGAGTTAGACAGACGTCTGGTAGGAGCTGTTAGTTGAGGCACACCGGTCGAGGTACTCTATTCATCCTGGCTTCAGCAAGCTATACGACGACTTGAGGGGACTCTTTTGGTGGCCCAGGATGAAGAGAGATGTAGTTGAGGTTGTTGCTCGCTGCCTTATCTATCAGAAGGTGAAGGCGGAGCAATAGCATCCTAGTGGTGAGCTTCAGTCATTACCCATTCTTGTGTAGAAGTGGGAACATCACTATGGACTTTGTTGTGGTTTACCTCATACCTCGCAAGGTCATGACAGTGTGTGGGTGATTGTCAATCGTCTGACGAAGATAGCGCATTTCTTGCCAGTCAGATCAGCTTGGTCAGTGGACAGACTTGCTAGATTGTTCGTGGATAGAGTAGTTCCATTGCACGGGACCCCGGTCTCTATTGTCTCATATAGAGATCCGCAATTTACTTGGCACTTTTGGCACAGCTTTCAGAGAGCACTGTGCACAGAGTTGAGGCTGAGTTCAGCTTACCACCCGCAGATAGACGGTCAGTCAAAGAGGACCATACAGACCCTCGAGGACATGCTGAAAGCGTGCTTTTGGACTGGGTGGCACGTGGGAGTTGCACTTTTTCCATGGTGGAGTTCGCTTATAATAATAGCTTTCACTCCAGCATTGGGATGGCGCCCTATGAGGCTCTATATGGCAGACCATACTGGACACCTTGCATTGGCACGAGGTTGGTGGAGGTAGTTGTTGGGACCAGAGCTTGTACAGTAGTGTGCAGATATAGTGAGACTGATCAGGCAGAGACTGCAGACAACACAAAGCAGACAGAAGAGTTATGCAGATGTTCGTCGGAGGACACTACAGTATGAGGCAGGCGACAACATATTCTTACGGATCTCGCCAACCAAGGTTGTTCTTAGATTCAAGAAGAGGGGCAAGCTTAGCCCGAGGTTCGTTGGTCCCTTTCTCATCGTGGAGCGGATTGGCGAGGTCGCGTATAGATTGGCTCTTTCGCCTTAGTTAGCAGGAGTTCGCGACGTCTTCCACGTCTCGCAGCTGAGGAGGTATATGTCAGATCCATCACACGTGCTTGACTACTCACAGTTAGTGGTTGCTCCAGACCTGTCAGTGCTAGAGTACCGGTCAGTGTGGTGGACCGCAAAGTTCAGTAGTTGCACAGGAGGAAAATCCTGCACATAAAGGTCATCTGAGAGAATCACGTCAGTGGAGAGGCCACATGAGAGTACGAGGATGAGATGCGAGAGCATTTTCCATACTTGTTTGAGTGACTGGTATGCTTGCTTGCCTTCGTCCCATGGTTATCCCTTGATTTTGAAGATGAAATTATTTTTTTTGTTGGTTAGATTTGTAACATCCCTTCTCTTTAGTCAGCCCCTCTATTGAAGGTAGTGACAAGTCGAGTCATCGCCTTCTAAAGACGATGACATGGCTATCGCGTTTTGGTTAAGAATGCGACGGCTTCATCGTCGCATTCACCTTCTAACAGTTCTGACCGCGGCATGCCTATTTTGTCATCTTGTTGTCGGGACAGTTGGGACACCTGTTGGGGCACATGTAACCTGAAGGCAACATGGCAGTCGTCGCGTTCATGGTAGCAGGCCTACGAGGGAGACACGTGGCTGGTCCAATTGTCAGGTCTGACCAAGACTTTGAAGTTACGACATGATGGTCGTCTCATTCATTAGTGAATGTGACCAATTGGCTATCGTGTTCTGAGATTCAAGGCCTATATATGCAAGGTCAGCAGATTTATCTTCCCCTTTCTCCCTTCTTCTTCTCTCCTCTCCCCTTCCTCTCTTCTATCTGAGCCCACTCTTGGGGGTCATTCTTCTCCGACTTTGTGGAGCTTGACGTGGTGGCGGCCCTCCTCGCATGTAGGAGGTCGGACTTTGCTCGTGGACGACGTGAGCAAAGAGCTAGGAGCTAGGAGCGTGGAGGAGGTGGCCATGAACCCAACAGGTTGGCTCTTCATTTTGAGGTAGGGAACCTTAACTTTCCCCCTAGTTCTAGCATGCTAAGACCTCCTTCCCCTTTCTTCAGGCCTTGTAGAATCCATGTTAGGTGTGTATGCATGTTTGGTGTTCCTTGAGCTTGAATGGGTTGGGGATTTGAGTGTTCTAATGTATGTGCATGTGAGGTTTCATGAGTGTAGATTCTTCACATTGACATGCATGGGTGTGGATGAGGGTGGTTTGTACTCCTACCATGTGTGTTGATCATTCTCCATGCTCCCCTCCCCCTGTGCACACCCGATTTGCCGTTTTGGGGTGTTTTTGAAGGTCTCAAGTAGGCACCCAAACCTCTGTCTATGGTCGGGACAAGGTCCTTGTCGCGACCTAGAATGCGATGTTACCCCTGTTGCCTTATGGCCTAGTAGCAACACCTTCCTTGTCGCATTCTAGTTGCGACAGGGGGTGCATCGCCTTCTGACTTACGTCGCGACAGGTAGGGTGTTGCATTTTGGTTGCGACCACCACTATGTCGCCTCCTCTAAGAGAGAAACAATGACTATGTCGCCTCCTCTAAGAGAGCAACAATGACCATGTCGCCTTCTCAGACAAAAGTGACAAACATCCTGTTCGGAGCCCGTTCTGCTGCATCTCTATTTCTTGGCACCTGTGTTGTTTTTAGAATGGTCCTACATGAGTCCTTCGCTCGGTGCTTGGCACTAGAGGGCTTGTCCCGTTAGAGGTTGTTATCATTACTTGGGACCACCCGTCCACGCGTGTGGGTTAAGGGAGTTATCTAGGTGGCGGGCGTGCTCGAGTTACGAACTCTAGTAGTTGAGGGGAAAATAGTGAGGACAGTGACTTAGAGTCCTAGAATGCTGAGGTGGTTTGTGTTAAGTTTAGAATAATTATCTAGAGGGGGGGTGAATAAAGAATCTTTAGAATTATATACCAATTTAAAAATTAACGACAGTGAGATTTGGATGGTGATTAGACGAACATCACACGATGCAGGGAAAATGCAAACCATGCACAAGAGAGCAGAATTTTAAGGTGGTTCGACTCTAATGAGGAGACCTAAATCCACCCCGCACCAAACCAGTGAGGTACCACTACAAGAACCACTGTGTGAGACTCTCACACAATTGTTGATTCACAGCTTCTTCACATCCGATGACTCACAGCTTGAGCAATCTACTGATTCACAGCTTCAAATCCTATGATCCAATCACAACACGTGAAGGATCAACTCAATCTACTTCACAAAGAAGCAGACAACCCAATTTTGTAGTATTCAGAAGAAATTGAAAAGAATTAAGTAGACAAATGCCAGGAGGTGTTCAGAAGTAATCAAACTCTCTACTCAGGAGCCCAATCTGGATTGAGAAATTCCTTTGCTCCAATTCTGACTCCTCCTCAGCTGAATTCCTCTTCTAATTGCAGTGCAAGGATCACATGCATCAGAGTTGAAGAAGTGTTCGATCCTCTGTTCTGAAAGTTCAGCAGCAATTCTTCGAGGTAGCAAATTGGCTTGTTCTAGTAGCACATTCTTCGCATCTGAGCTCCAAGTCGAGGTCACCTTTTCATGCAAAATTCAGAGCTCTATTTTCTTCTTCTTTTCCCGCTCTTCAATCCTTCTTTCAAGCTATGCGTGATTCCTCTAACGAACTGGGACACTTTTCCACTTTTGATTTGATTGCGCGCGATCTGCTGCAGTGGGCCCCTCAACAGATTCCCAATAGTTAGGGAGAATCTTTTTGCCGCCAAGAGATGGTATCTTCTAGAAACGATGACGTGTACCCAAAGTCCCAATGAATAGACCTAGGATCATGTGCCCAATTCTTATGCGCTGGTGGCTGCTCTGTTGAAAGATTCTAAGTATTGCAGTGTCGACACATCCAAGATGTAGTGTTGACACACATATACATTTAAGTACTGCAAGATTCCCAGAACACTAAGCTGTAGTGTTGACCTAACCATTTCATAGTGTCAACCTGCTCTTTCTTCTAAACCATCATGTTAGTTAGATAGAGTCGACCTTACTTAGAAGGAACGTCGACCTCATCCTTACTTCTCTTCATAGAACACCTTGAATCCTGAATAGTGCCGACCTTATTCACGCTTGGTGTCGACCTTATCTGCTTGCTTCTTTCCATTACAGCACAGGAAGGCCACTAGAGTTGACCTGCTCTCTGAGTAGTGTCGACCTGATCTGATCACTTCTTCTTAGTGCAACCAAAAGAACCACTAGTGTCGACCTATGTTCCAGGTAGTGTCGACCTTATCTGATTATATCGAATTTTTCACTTGATGCAAATGAGTTGTTCCTGTGAAACAAAATGTCATGTGTCAAATATCGAGGCTTTTTACTTAATTTATGACATCATCAAAACCAGGGACACAACAATCTCCCCCTTTGATGATGGCAACATTTATTCAAAGAGGTTTTGACTTGTAAAAAGTTCATAATCAGAAATTATTAGCCCACTCAACCATTCACATAAGTAAACAAGCCATCTACTCAAATTCATTGCAAGTAAGCATACTTGCTTAAATTCATTCCATGAAACATTGATTCTTACAAAAAAAACATCAACTATTACACATGACCAACTATAGACAATCATTAAGATAGTCATCAACCAAACACCGCAACATCCCAAAAATAAACACAAACATCTATGATATCATATCTTCTCCCCCTTTGACATAATCAAAAGAGAAAAATCATGGAGGAGGTGGAGGAGGCTTCTGAGGGAACAATTGGTGCTCAATCTTGGACAACCGGTAGTGGATATCACTCTAATGATCTCACAAAAAGTGATCAATTACATTAATCTTGAGACCCACAAATTCCTTCAAATTGGCAAATTGATGATCAATCACAACTAGCAAATGATCCACCCCATGAGGCATAGTAGGGGCTACTGCAAATGAAGTGGCTTGATTACTATCTGTAGAGTCATGAGTGTCATGTAATTTCCAAACCTGGTTGAACTCATCTCTCACCAGTTGAAGTTTGTTAGAGATATCCTCATTAAAACCACAAAAAGTATTCATCCATTGAGAGATTATTGAGCAGTGAATCAGACTAGGAAGTTCATTAACCTTTGTTGGATCGGATATTCGGTATTGGCAAAGCTAGAAGGGGGGGTTGAATAGATTTGCAGGAAACTTAAGCAATATGAAAATTACTTCGGATTAAAAGATCTACTCAATTAAAACCCCTTTGATCTGATGTAATGTGTGTGAATAAATTAACAGTTAGTGTGTAGACGAAATCCTATGCATGCATCTAGCGCAATACAGTGTAAACCACAAGTCAAACCACAGTGCACAAAGGATTTTTTAGGTGGTTCAGAGATCACACCATGTGACTCCTACGTCCACCCCCCACACAGTGAGGACACACTACTCAAGAACTGAGTACAACACACACATGAGCACAACGGCTCAACCACACACACACACGCTAGATCAAGTCCACAAAAGATCAGATCCTCTAGCCTTGATCTGACCAACACACCACACACACGTTGTCTGATGCAAACACGCAATCAGAACAACAATCCACACTTCCACAACATCCACGTACTGATCTCAAATCAGTGCACACACACAGATATATGAAAGTAGTGAAAGGAGAAGAGTTTAGAGATGAGAATCAAATCCCGATGTAGATCTCTTCTCGTTGGTCGTCCAGAAGACTCCAAGCTTCGTCTTGACAAGTATCAGTTGATGGAGAAGCTTGAACCACGGAACCGGCTTCAACTCCACTTGGAAGGTTGTTCTTCTTTGTTCTGGGCAGAGAGATGAAGCAGGGCAGCAGAAGAAAGCCTTGATCTTGACCTTTGCTTAGGGTTTTGGTATGTGGCTCCTTGCTGCGAAAATAGCCTCATATGATCCATATATAGTGGTGTCCAAGCATAGAGAGTCATGCTAAAAGGAAACACCAAAATATAGATCATATCCTGGCCATTAGATCTTCCCAAAACTCCGTCTGTCGACAGCCGACTTGCTGCTGTCGACAGATGCTGACAGGTTTGCAAGAACCGGAAGACTGGGCTTTCTGGAAATAGATTTCTGAGTGTATCTGTCGACAGGCGAAAATCATCTGTCGACAGATGCATCAGATGCACTATTCATCTGTGACAGATGCACTGTCATATGTTGACAGGTGCACTATTTCAGCAACTTGTCTTGTTCTTTTGCACTTGGATTTTGGGCTTTGTCTTGCATGGAATCTCACCTACATTAAAAGACATAATTAGTGAGATATAATGAACATATAAAACATGTGTTTCATTTGCATCCAATTGTCATTCTCATCATGTTTCACACATTCATAACACAATAATTTTGTCTTGTTCATGAAATGTTCATCATCAAAAACAAACATACCATTTGTGAAATTTCACATAACATCAATTAGTATTGCTCATCATCAAAAACATTAAGCACTTGTTGTAACCAACATTCTCCAATATGAGAACCCAACATTCTCCCCCTTTTGATGATGACAAAAATTTCAATTTATGCACAATTGATGTTTCTCCCCCTTTTGGCAACATTCAAAAAGATAATGGTGCACACAAGTAAAAGAATGAAGCAAAGAATTGTGTGACCACATAACTGAATTGTGAAAGAATTGAGTGGGGAATGAGTGTTCAAATGAGATTGCAAGGTTGAGAATAGGTTGATACCCACTACAAAATGTCATAAACACTAGTATTAAGACACATAGAAATTCTACAATGGTTAAGAGATAATACTCCGGGAATCTCAAGTTATAGCATTTAGAATACATCGTTCAAAAACACATGAAAATGAGATAACCCTTTTGAATAAAACCATTGAAGAAAATCATATACCTTAGTGGGTGATGTTCAGTTGGTAAATGAAGGCAATGTCTACATGAACAATTGACAATAGACAAACCTATTGCCCTTGATTTAAATCTTGGAGGCTCCACTCTATTTCTAGCATTTGAACAATTTAAGTGGTAATTAGGATCACTTTTACCTTTTGACATGAAGGTAGACATTTGGGATGCCCGTACCCCCAGTTACTCAGTGTGAGTGACCATCATACCATTATGCAGAGATAATGAAAGGACTTTTTGACGCGAAGACAGACATTTGTGATGCCCGTGTCCCCGGTTACTCAGTGATACTCATCATTGCTCTGCCTTTGTCCCAATTCACATATTTGTTTTTTAAATTTTTGACTTTAGAAATAGGTAGCTTTTCTCTTTTTTTTTTTTTTTTTTTTAAGTTGGAAAATCAAGTTCAAAAGGTTTTATTAAGGTCAAAGGCCAATGCAAAGACATTAAGTTCAAAAACCTTCTTACTTGTCAATCCATATAGGAACATGATCATCCACAAGGGAGTTATTCAAGTGAGTTAGGTTAAAATCATTAGATTCGTTCAATGTTTTCTAGATGATACAACCTAGACTCAATCTCAAAATATTATTTCAAAATCATTGTGATTAACCATATGACTTTGATACTATGTGAGGATGAAAGGTTATAATGAATATTTATACCCAATTCTCCCCTTGCATCAATGATATGAACATACTCATGAAGAAATTATGAAGAAGGATGAAGAATTTACAGAAAATGTGTATCTGTCGACAGCAAGGGAGTGTCTGTCGACAGATGCACTCAGACAGGCAGTTGGGGTTCTGGGAAATCAGGAATTGAGTAAAGCTATCGACAGAAGGATTTTTGTCTGTCGACAGAAGCACACAGAGTCCAATTCTTGGTTCTGTGAGGCCATATCTGTCGACAGGCTGTTTGGGGCTGTCGACAGGGGCTTTGAAACTTCAGCTTTAAGGCTTTGAATTGAGAGTGATTGAACCATAAGATTGAGGATAAGTACACATTGAATATGAAGGGTATCCCTTATGAATTTCACTCACCTAGCCTTAAACTTACTCCCCCATAATGTGTGCATGTGAGAGATAACATTCAAGCAATTCAATCATGATTTAGACATTCATCACAAGCAGGTGCACACAAATTTCATGAGCATTCATGAGCATTTTCAAACTTACTCCCCCATAACATATGCATAGAAAATGTATCAAGCAATTCACACGTTATTAAGCACACAACTAGCCTTATGTATTACATGACTTTTGGTACTTGGGGAGTATTTTACTCACGCATAATGATAGTTCCAAACAAGCATAACTTGTTTTTCCACATGTCATCATTTGATATACCAAGAGGTCATGTGCACAGTTATGTAAGCAAGATGGCATGATTCTAATGCTAAGAGGCATTGTCATGTGGGGTAGCATTAATACACATTTTGCATTGCTCAGATAAAGGTAAGAATCCATTTCAATTTCAGCAGTTCATATTGAAGTGATAGGGAGATTTTACCTGAACAGTCTTCAATCATAGTAAAAACAGTTTACCTTTGTTCTCCATCATTTCTTGCCTTGCACAGCCAATGTCATGAATCCATTTCTAATTTTTTGGGTGCAAGACATCTCAGCTTGTTGATCAAGCTTGTTTTGGGACCCACACTTGCTTGGGTCCTGCAACGACATTAAGATTAGGATATAACAAAGATTTCAAAATCCAAAGTGATTTGATTTTTGGATTTTTGTTGTTTTGTGCAGTTTTCCTGTTCATAGATACATGAAATTTCTGATCTTTATGAACATGTTTATCCTTGTGTGTATGAACACATGGATTATTATGGAGCTTTGAAGCATGCACAACATCATGATTTTTATGAGAGTGTGATTTTTCTTCCAGCAGAATTTAGCAAGATGACCAAGTTTATTGCATTTGTAGCAAACAGGTTGAGCATTTACCTGGAGCTTACCATAGTGTGATTGCATTTGCTGGAATCTCTGAGATCCTTTAGAGTACCTTTGATCACCCTTGGGTTGAGAAGAAGGAGGTGGTACCCTTTGGTATCTCTTGCATGATGTGGAGTTGGAGATTGCCTTGAAGCTTTTTGAGCTGTTGGAGGAGTTGAAACATTGTACAATCCTGCTTTCTTTTTCACTTCCTTTTTCGGATTTTCAGTTGTAACTACATTCCTTTTAATTGCTGCCTTTTTGTTCAAATTTTATTTTGTTTTTGAACATTTTCTTTTTTTCACAGAAGCAAGACTTGTGTTTTTCAATTCATTTTGAATCTTTGTTTTTCAACTTTTAATGCAACAACTTCTTTTTCTGAAGTCTGAAGCTTGTTTAGCATGACATCCAAACCATTTTTCATTTGTGTCTTTTCATTTTCAAATTGAGTATTGTTGTTCCAGATCAACAATTTATTCTTAGAATTGTTCCATTCATCATTTATGGTCTGTCATGATACATGCATTCAATCTTCTTTTTCAGATGATTATTTTCCTCAATCAATTGGTTGCATTTCTCTTTTATTTGATGATCAGAGCCATGTTGGAGATTTGTTTGATCAATTGATCATTATCAAATTTGAGATTTTCATTATGATCAATCAATTTTTCATTTTGATTTTTCAAATCAGAATTTTCAGATTCCACATGATCATGATCTTCTTTCAACTTAGAAACTTGATTTCATAGTTTTTGACTTCATTTTCCAATTTTTCATTCTCCATTTTCAATGTTTCATTTTCTTCATAGAATGCTTGAGCATTACAATTATCATTTCATTCTTTTCCAGATTTCTTTTAGCTTCTTGTTTTGATGTTTAATAGTTTTAATTGTTTGCACATGTGCTCATAGCATTCTATCAATTCATTATAAGTATATCATTCTCTGAATCAGAATTGGTATTGAAGCATCAAATGGGTCTGAATTGGATTTACCTTTCTTGAGAATTTCTTGACATCTTTGACATATGTGATCCTCTAGAGTCGTCTGAACGAGAAGAGCCTCTTGAGATTCCATGAGCCATGTAGCATTTTTCATTGATTTCCCTTCAGACTTGCATGTTTTCATAGAGGAGACCTGCATTTTATGAACCTTGTCATCAAACTCAATAATCATTGGTCTACTTATGATACTTGAGAACTCAGACATATTCTGAGTATGTAGTAGATAAATAAACCAACCAACGAAGTGATCAGATCAGTTCAGAATCAATTATAACCCGATCAGAGTAATTAAGCACACATAAACGGATATGCCAAATCACAAACCGTTGAAAAAAACCTGCTCTGATACCAATTGTTAGGATCGAGCAATTAAGTGCACAAAAATAGATCTGCCAAATCATTACCGATAAACAAAGAACCTGCTCTGATACCAATTGTTAGGATCGGATATCTTCGGTATTGGCAAAGCTAGAAGGGGGGTTGAATAGATTTGCAGCGGAAACTTAAGCAATATGAAAATTACTTCGGATTAAAAGATCTACTCAATTAAAACCCCTTTGATCTGATGTAATGTGTGTGAATAAATTAACAGTTAGTGTGTAGACGAAATCCCTATGCATGCATCTAGCGCAATACAGTGAAACCAAAGTCAAACCACAGTGCACAAGGATTTTTTTAGGTGGTTCGGAGATCACACCATGTGACTCCTACGTCCACCCCCCCACACAGTGAGGACACACTACTCAAGAACTGAGTAAACACACACACGAGCACACCGGCTCAACCACACACACACCGCTAGATCAAGTCCACAAAAGATCAGATCCTCTAGCCTTGATCTGACCAACACACCACACACACGTTGTCTGATGCAAACACGCAATCAGAACAACAATCCACACTTCCACAACATCCACTGATCTCAAATCAGTGCACACACCAGAGATATAAAGTAGTGAAAGGAGAAGAGTTTAGAGATGAAGATCAAATCCCGATGTAGATCTCTTCTCGTTGCTCGTCCAGAAGACTCCAAGCTTCGTCTTGACAAGTATCAGTTGATGGAGAAGCTTGAACCACGGACGAACCGGCTTCAACCCGCTTGGAAGGTTGTTCTTCTTTGTTCTGGGCAGAGAGATGAAGCGGGCAGCAGAAGAAAGCCTTGATCTTGACCTTTGCTTAGGGTTTTTGGTATGGTGGCTCCTTGCTGTGAAAATAGCCTCATATGATCCAATATAGTGGTGTCCAAGCATAGAGAGTCATGCTAAAAGGAAACACCAAAATATAGATCATATCCTGGCCATTAGATCTCCCAAAACTCCGTCTGTCGACAGCCGACTTGCTGCTGTCGACAGATGCTGACAGGTTTGCAAGAACCGGAAGACTGGGCTTTCTGGAAATAGATTTCTGAGTGTATCTGTCGACAGGCGAAAATCATCTGTCGACAGATGCATCAGATGCACTATTCATCTGTTGACAGATGCACGTCATATGTTGACAGGTGCACTATTTCAGCAACTTGTCTTGTTCTTTTGCACTTGGATTTTGGGCTTTGTCTTGCATGAATCTCACCTACATTAAAACACATAATTAGTGAGATATAATGAACATATACAACATGTGTTTCATTTGGCATCCAATTGTCATTCCATCATGTTTCACACATTCATAACACAACAATTTTGTCTTGTTCATGAAATGTTCATCATCAAAACACACATACCATTTGTGAACATTTCACATAACATCAATTAGTATGCTCCATCAAAACTTTAAGCACTTGTTGTAACCCAACATTCTCCAATATGAGAACCCAACAACCTTGTCAAACCTTTTTGCAAAGCTTCTTCATTGTCCTGGATCTTATCATATATTTCCTGCCTGATGTATTTAGCTTTATTGAACACAAACCCATTGGTTTGTACTAACAAATCTGATCGTACAGCTGTGAATCTATGAATTTGTTCCTATCTTTCCACATTTTTTAGAAAGTCTCTGCTCAATAGTTTTCCATCTGACTTTCAAACCGCAAAGCCTGTTGCTCCATCTTGGTATTCAAGGTATGAGAGACCTGTGAACTGAAGCAAATTGCTCTTCCAGAAAATTACAAAGACTAGATGGATTTGAGCTTCTATGGAGGATGAAAAGGAATATCATGTATAGAAGAAAATCTCCAAAAGGAGGAATGAGGAGGTGAAAAATGAGGAGGATCTGATTCACAACAACCAGCTGTAGGGAAATGAATAGGAGAGGGAATAGGCAAATTCTCTTCCAACTAAGCATCCTCATGAACTATCCCTCTGAATTCTTTGCCCTTCTACATCTTGCTGCCCTTCTTCATCTTGCTTCCCTTCTACATCTTGCTGTGGCTAGTCCATACCCACATTCTCATCAACATTTACACGGGGTGTCCAATCAAGCTTCATGAATTTCTCAATATGAGCCAAGTCATATGTATGAAACTGCTATTTTCGAATTTTAGTAGCACCCAAGGGAAGGTTCAATTTTTGAAAGATTGTGGACAAATGTGCTGCATAAGGCAGACTTCGTCTCAACTTTGGCTCAGTTACTTCATGAAGCAGTTGACAAATGATGGTTGCAAGATTGACTTTTTCTTTCCTTGAGGAGTTAGAATTGTAGTGCACCAATGATGCAACAGTCGATTTGCCGAGGAAATCTGTTTGCATTCAATTGTGACACCTTTTCCTGATTAATATCAAGTACATTGTGTGGCAGACCAGTTAAACCTGAAAATGCCTCATGTGCACAAAACCAAAAATTCTGAGGGTTATGACCCTCATTTGGAATATCCATCAACTGACTCACAATAACATTTGTAAGTAAAATAGAAACTCCCCTTACATTAGACTCTAGAGAGTGCTTTTTACTGACCAAATTTTGAAAACTCTTGGACCAAATAGGATAGTATACCTTATGCTCACTTACAAAATCTGACCAGCCCTAGAATTCTATCATACCAAGAAGTTCTCGCAAAGAGTTGATCATACCTTCATCATGAATGTTGATGATCCCGGGATGCAGGATGAGTTTATTTTTGTTTATCATCCTTCTCACATTCAAAGAAGGAGATTGAGACTCTTCATCATCAGAGTCATCATCACCAAATTCAGATTCCTCTTCTTCTTGGTCTAAGTTCTATGCGGGCTCTTCAAAACTGGCTTCCTTGATAATTTACTCTTGGTCTTCAGCATTATCTTGTATATCATCCTCATCATCATTGTTTTCTTTCTCTCCATCAGGCGTAGGACTCACATTGACATTTTCAACCACTATCTGCTCATAGTTGTCGCTTTCTAGCTTCTCTATTTCACTAGCACCATCTTTTTGAGATTGAGAAGACTGTTGTGTTGGATCTCTTATTTTGATGATAGTCAAATGTGATTCATTAATACTTTGAAATCATGCTTATCATGCTTACATTTTTCTCTCACAATGTTTCCTTCATTTACAACTCAAGAAATGGTATGTGGTGTCGACACAGCTCAACTGTGTGTCGACACTAGTGAACTATCCCAGAATAAAGTCATCAGTAAGCACCCAATGTGTCGGCATAGTCTAGTTGTGTGTCAACACTGGTTCCAGATTCCAGGAGATTGTTTTTGTGATATTTAGGACAGGGTGTCGACACATAGGTAAGGTGTGTCGACACAGTCAATCTATTTTTTTCTCTCTCTTTTCTATCTAATCAACAGGGACGCGTGGAAGCTTTTGGAAAGGCTTTTTGGGCCGGAACGTTTATGCCCACAATCCCAAGATATTTTTGTGGACCCATGGGGCATAAATACCCCTTATCCACTTGGCTTTAAAAGAGAGATCGAGTCACACTTCTGTTCTTCCAAAACTTTAGAGAATTCCGACCATTCCTGAGGAAGGCTCCAACCTGGCAAATTGCTCCCAGAACTGAAGGAACAAGAGGTTTGTATACCTTAGATGATCCAATTGAAGGAGAATTTCGATCCATCTGAGTCTTCTTCCTGGAGCTGAAGCAGAAGAACTGATCCCCATTCCTGAAGCAGAAACATGGATCTTTGAACCAGTCCTCTTCAATTTGGAATTCAATTGCTCTGACTGGTTTCTCATTTCAATTTCACTCTATACTGTGTGTTTTTGTGAAAATGGTGCAATCCTTGTGCCCAATTTCACGTGTGTGATTGAATCTGAGATTTCTATATCTCAGGTGAGTGTGTGTTCCTTTGTGACTTTTTTGAACTGGCAAGATAAGCCACACTTGTGTTGTGTGATGGTGGATGTAGGATACACTGTTGTGTAATCTGAACCACCCTAAATCTTTGTGTCATTGTGGTTTGCTTGTCTCTTGCGTTAGATGCTTGATAGGTTCGTCAAAATTTCATCATCTAACTTGTCTAATTTGTTTAGAATTGTCATTAACACTCAGATTTCACACTCAATTAAGTTTCTCTAAGTTTTTGTCGAGTGGTTTTTAAAATTTGGAGAAATCTATTCAACCCCCCCCCCCTTCTTGATTTCTAGTAGCAGTCTTTTCCGCAACATTTCATTTAGTATCAGAGCGGGTTCTCATTACACTTTAAGTGTTGATCTAACGATCAAGTTTTATTGCTATGGAGAATGTTAGGGGATTTATTGCTGAAGGTCATTCAATCTCTAGGCCTCCTTTTTTCGATGGATCTAACTATGCTTATTGGAAAAACTGGATGCAAGTATTCCTTAGAGCACATAATTATGAGCTCTGGAAGATTGTTGACAAGGGACCAGATGAACTTCCTGAGGATGAAAGTCTATGGACTAAGGACTAGATCAACAAGTCCACACTCAGCTGGAGTGCCATGAACATGATGCAATGTGCCATCCATCCCAAGGAGTATTCCAGAGTGTCCTCATGTAAGTCTGCTAAGGAGATGTGGGATAAACTCCAACTCATTTATGAGGGAACTTCTGAGGTAAGAGAGACCAAGGCAAGTATTCTAGTCTCAAATATGAAATGTTCAGAATGAAGAGTGATGAAACTATTTCTGAGATGTTTGCTAGATTCATGCTTTTAGTAAATGGTCTTAGAGGTCTAGGAAAGGACTATTCAAATAGTGACCTTGTTAGGAAATTCCTTAGATCACTTCCATCAGCTTGGCACACAAAGGCTACTGTAATTGAGGATTCCAAAAATCTGTCAACCATGCAATTGGATGAGTTAATAGGTTCACTCATACATATGAAATTAACTTGAAAAGAAATGCTCTTTGAACACATCTAAGAAACCTATTTCTCTAAAAGCTTCATCTAGCTCAAGAATTGTTACTGATCAATCTGATGAAAATGATGATTATTCTGATGAAGAGAATGATGAAGAACTAGCCTTATTGACAAGGCAGATCAAAAAGATCTTAAGAAAGAAAGGAATGGTAAGTTCAAGCCCTTCATCAGAAAGGATATTTCAAGGAAAAATGATTTCAATAAAAAATTGGAAACCACTAAAAAATGACATTATTTGTTATGAATGCAGGAAACCAGACACATGAGAGGAGAGTGTCCTGATCTAAAGAAGAAGCTGAAAAATCAGATATTCAAGAAGACAAGAGCATGTTAGCTACAGAGTGATGAGGATGAAGAAGACCAAGAAGAAAGTAGCTCAGATGAGGAAGAGTGACATGTCTTATGGCTAGGCATGAAGAAAATACTGAGGTAAGTCCTCCTTTGAAGATTTTACAACTGATGACTGGGAGGAAGCCTATGCTGTGTGTATTTGAAAAATTGTGTGAATTAAAATCTGAAAATAAGACATTGAAAAGAAAAATGAATAGCATGGTGCAAAGTGCTCAAGAATCTGAACAATTAAAACTGTTGACTGATGAAATCAATAATCTAAAAAGGGAGAAAGAATATGTGGATGAACAAATTGATGAAATCAAGGAGAGATGTCAATCAATTGAAAAAGAAAAACAGATCTTGATGAATGAAAATGAAAAACTCATAAATGAAAAAGGGTGACACAAGAGGAACTAAAAACTATTAAAAGAGAATGGATGACAAGAAAGAGACCTTGTCAAAACTTGTCAAAGGCAAGCAAAACCTAGATGCTATCTTAGGAATTCTAAAGAACACCATCAAACATGGTTTAGGTTTTCAGCCTGAAAACAAAGAAAAAATTGGACAAACCTGGATAACTTCATTTGTTCAAGGCAGTACCTCTTATAGCAACTTTGAAGAGAACATCAAAGAAAAACCACAAACAAATCTAAAATCCAAAAACAAAACCCAAGTGAGACATGAAAAGTTCAAAGCAAAAATCAACAAAAATGGAAATCAAATGATAGACCAGATTTGTCCTAAAGAACAACAAAAATTTTCTCAGTTGGATATAATTTTCATACCAAAAGGAATAATATTTTTACACCACAAAGAGTCATGATGTGCACATATGCAAGAAATCTGGTCATACTGATGAAAAATGCAAATCAAGAACAAATTCCAAGAAAATAAAACAAATCTAGATTCCAAAACATCTTGCTGTTGAGCTGAAACAACTGATGGGACCCAAAGCAATTTGGTACCAAATTGTTTTTCTAAATTTGTTTTGCAGGAATGTCTTACAGTCCACAAGAAGGATAAGTGGTACCTTGATAGTGGCTGTTCAAGACATATGACTGGAGATAAAGAAAAATTTTCTACATTGATTGAAAAGATGGTGGACATAATTTTTGGAGGTAAGAACAAAGGTCAAATCACTAGAACAGGAAAAATTGGTAAGATTCCTTCAAGCTCCATTGAGAATGTATTACTTGTTGAAGGTCTTGATCATAATCTCTTGAGCAAAAGTCAACTATGTGACAAAGGCCTTAAGGTAATTTTCGATTCTGAATCATGTGAATTGTTGAAAAAGATTCTGGAAAAATAAAATTTCTTGGCCAAAGAATAAATAATGTTTACTTGGCTGATTTGAATGATCATCAACATGAAAATTTGTGTCTTGTTGCCAATCAGCATGATCTATTTCAACTGTGGCATAGAAGGTTAGGTCATGCTAGTGAAAATGTTCTGAATAAGTTGTTAAGAAATTCTCTTGTGAATGGTTTGCCAAAAATGACGAAAAAGAAAATGCAATTATATGTGCTTCATGTGCCCAAGGCAAACAAACCAGGAAATCTTTCAAATCTGTTGCACACCTTAATCACCTCCAACCCTTTGAATTGTTGCATATGGATCTATTTAGTCCAACTAGGACACTCAGTCTTAGTGGACATAGATTTGGATTTGTGATTGTGGATGATTTTTCTAGATTCACATGGGTGTATTTTCTATCTCACAAGAGTGACACATTAGAAAACATCAAGAATTTGTTGATAAAATTGAAAATGCAAAAACAAATAAAATACATTCTATCCTTACTGATCATGGTGGAGAATTTGACAATAATTTATTTTTAATTTTGCAAGGAATAAAGGAATTGAGCATAAGTTTGCTTCTCCCAGGACTCCTGAACAAAATGGAATTGTAGAAAGGAATAATAGGACTCTAGTTGAAATGGCAAGAACCTTGTTGATGAAAGTGAGCTTCCAAGAAAATTCTGGGCAGAAGCTATCAGCACATCATGCTATGTCCTCAACAGGGTAATGGTAAGACCAATCCTTAAGAAAACTTCCTATGAACTTCTGAAAGGTAACAAACCCCACATTGCATATTTTAGAGTCTTTGGATGTAAAGTTTTCATTCACAAATGACAAACATGATCTTGATAAATTTGAAAAGAAAAGTGATGTAGGCATCTTTCTTGGATACTCTGAAAATTCAAGGTCATATAGAGTGTTTAACAATGAATCAAATAGCGTAGAGGAAACTCCTCATGTCATATTTGATGAGAATATTGAAAAATCTACTGACCTTGATTTGTGCAGGAATCAAGAAGAAGATGCTGACATTCTTATCAGAGAAAAGATCAAACTGTGGAAATGAAGAAGCTGCTGAACCTAAAACTGTGTCGACACCACAGGACACTGAGTCGACACCAGAGCAGGTAAGCAGCAACAAGAGGTAATGAAATCAATACTCTAAAGACCATCCACTTGAGAATGTTGTTGGAAATGTTCATGACAGAGTCCATACAAGATCTCATTTTAGAAATGTCATTGAACAAGATCATATGGCTTTTATTTCTCAAATAGAACCCAAAAAACATTGAAGAAGCACTAAAAGATGATTCTTGGATAGAAGCCATGCATGATGAATTGAATCAATTAAAAGAAATAATGTTTGGAGTCTAGTTTCCTAAAAATCCTGAAAACTCAATAATTGGAACTAGATGGGTGTTTAGGAATAAGTTGAATGAAGAAGGAAAAGTTGTCAGAAATAAAGCAAGACTGGTTGCTAAAGGATATAATCAAGAATTTGGAGTTGACTTTGAGGAATCCTTTGCACCAGTAGCTAGATTAGAAACAGTGAGAATTCTCTTGGCATATGCATGTTCCAAAAACTTCAAATTGTTTCAAATGGATATGAAAATTGCCTTTTAAATGGTTATATTAAAGAAGAAGTTTTTGTTGCTCAACCCCTTGGATTTGAAGATCTTGATAAACCTAACCATGTTTACAAATTGCATAAAGCTCTTTATGGTTTGAAACAGGCTCCGAGAGCATGGTATGATAGATTGAGCAATTTTCTGGTTAGTAAGAATTACTCTAGAGGTAAGGTGGATCAAACTCTTTTCACAAGATCAATCCACAATCATATCATTTTAGTTCAAGTGTAAATAGATGATATCATTTTTGAATCCACTAACCCTTCACTGTGTGAAGAATTTTCTAATCTAATGCACAGTGAATTTGAAATGAGCCTAATGGGAGAATTGCAATTCTTTCTTGGTTTGTAGGTCAAACAACATGAGGATGGATTCTTTATTAATCAAGCCAAATATGTTAAAGAGCTACTCAAGAAATTTCACTTTGAACAAGCCAACCAGCAACTACTCCCATGAGTACTAGCATCAAATTGGAAAAAGATGAAAAAGGTAAACTAGTTGATGCAAAGCAATACAGAGGTATGATTGGATCTCTTTGTATCTTACTACAAGTAGACCAGATATTCAATTTAGTGTATGTCTTTGTGCTAGATTTCAGTCTAGTCCAAAAGAGAGTCATTTGCTTGCAGTTAAGAGGATTTTAGATATCTCTGTGGAACTTGTGATTTGGGTTTATGGTTTCCAATTGATGTCCTGCTAATCTAATTTCACATTCTGATGCTGATTATGCTGGGTGTAAACTTGACAGGAAGAGTACTAGTGGATATTGTCAATTCTTAGGAAATTGCATGATAATATGGGCATCCAAAAAGTAACACTCAGTTGCACTATCTACTGCAGAAGCAGAATATGTTGCTGCAGGAAGTTGTACAACTCAAGTGTTGTGGATTAAAAGCCAATTGCTTGACTACAACATTGATATTGGATGTTCATCTATCATGAGTGACAATACTAGTGCAATCAATCTTTCCAAGAACCCAATTCAACACTCTAGAACAAAACACATTGAAATCAGTATTATTTTCTAAGAGATGAAGTTGCAAATAAAAGCATTAAATTATAGTTCATCCCTACTGAAAAACAAATTGCAGATATTTTCACAAAACCTTTAGCTGAAGATAGATTCACTTCCTTAAGAAGAGAATTGGAATATGCAACTTGGAATAAAAAATAAAAAATTGAGAACTTTGTGATTCGTTATGCTAAGATTATGAGGTATATCAAATGGTGATTAGTGGAAGAACAAGTTATGCTTGTTTGAAAGCTATCATTATGTGTTGAGGAAACTCTCCACCTAGTACCCATGATCTAAAATGTGTAAAATCATTCTATTCTTTTTTTTGTGTTGTGATTGTCATTCATGTGCTTGAAACATAATTGATCATGTATGTTTACTTGATGAATTTGACTGCCAAAAACTGAATGTTGAAGATTGACTGTTCCTAGATGATTACTTTCTGACATTGAATGTCAATTGGATGTCATTGAGTTGAATGTTGAATGGCTCATAATGAACATATTGAGGGGGAGCTTGTTTCTTGAGAAACACATGTAAGGTCTAAGAATTGAATTCAGAATCAGAACTGTTATGAAGTCCTTTTAAGAACAAGTCCTGGAGTTGATCAAGATAATGCTGAAGTCTGAATGAGTTGCTGAAAACTTGTGTGTGGTGAACATATCTCACACTGAACTTTGTCCAATTCATGCTCATTCTTGTAATCATTATCTCTTCAATTTCAATTTCATCAAATTCACTTGATCATCTTACTCTTTATTCTTTCACTGAAGAAGGATTTCTTTACTTGTGATGACAAATAGATGAGATCAATAACTCAGGGGAGCTAAAGAATTCATTACCATCTTTCTCTCATTAAACCAAAGTTAATTTAGTGTGTTGATGAATATCTAATACATGAAATGTTCATTCATTCTTCTGACGATCATAAGGGATGATTTCTTAAATGCTATAACATGTTCTTTCTGTTAACACTTTTTTTTTTTACTTTGAATTCCTCAAGTAATTTGATTTCTTTCATGGATTTTTGCTTAATTATGTATTGATTTTAAACACTTCCTTCAAGACTGATGAAAGGTAAAGCTGTGTCAAAAGTCTCAATGTTCATTTTAAAGAAAATGTTTTACAGAGCAATGGCATAACACTGAGAAACTGCACACCTTCACAAAAGTGAAGTGCCATGTATGTCATGAAGTGTTGTGTTATCTCTGTTCTAAGGGGTAAAATAAAGACAAAAATAACTAATGTTAACTGAGTAACTGGAAATATTGGCGTTTGATAAATGTATATTTCCATGTAAAAAGGTTTTCATTCACCCCTTGAGGCAGGATAATTAGTAAATCTTTAGTAACCAGGAATCTGGTGTGTAAAAAACATGTTTACTTGAGTGAAAATGATTTACTATATTTGACTGCTCATTACTTCAAAGTGAAAGAAAATATAGTCAAAGAAAATGAACAGCTTAAACCTGAATTCACTCTTTTAAAAGTGTTCAATCTCCATATGTATTGTCTTAATCCTAAAGCAATCACATTACTTTTGGTTAAGAAAAGTGGAAAATGTTGAAATTGACTGTATAGAATAGTTTATATCACTTAAGCAATCACTCCAATTCTTCAAAATTTCTTGGTGATCAATTTCATGTCAGATATTTTTCAGCCCACTAAATAATATGGGATAATGTTTAGAAAACAAAAAAAAAATGAAATGATTTCTTTAACATATTAAAATCCCTGAATAATTGATTTCAGATATGGTTCATATATTAATATATCCTTCTTCTTCATCTCTCTCAAACAAAAAAAAATGCAATTTTTGTATCTGTGAGGTCGACACATTCTCCATATGTGTCGACACATTGACCCTGTCAGGTCGACACACTCACCTGTGTGTCGACGCACCTGGGCTTGACAGGCGGATCATGTTTACGGTATTTTGACGACGGTTTATCTTAACTCCCGTCTTGAGAGAGCAAAACTCCTTTTATATACCCTAACCCTCAGGTCGACCCTACCACTTGTTCTTTTCCCCATTTGAACTCCTCCCTCCATCACACTCTCAAACGACCGATCCCCCCTGTCTGGCCGTTTCTTCTCTTCCAAATCTCCATTCTCTCTCTCTTCTCATTCTTCCCTCTTCCATGGCTCCCAAAAACACTCCAAGAGAGGAGCCAAGACCAGGTCAGCGACAAAGGGTATCACCATTGAAGAGCCTCAACCAGAAAGAAGAAGCAAGTTCAGTCATGATCAACCCAAGAGAAAAGGTGAGGACACTCCTTCAGGCACCCCATCTAAAAGGGGAAGAGTATCTGCTCTCAGCAAAGGCAAGTCTCCCATGTCCTCACGTTACCCTAGAAGAAAACTCATATTGGATTCTACTGAATCTTCTTGAGAATCATCTTCTGAATCTTCTGATTCTTCTGAGGACCAAGCAGTCACTCCATCCCAAACTGCATCTGAAGGTCGCTCTATATTGAAACCTAGGGCTGTGAATATTCATGATGAAGCCTTATCGACTGCTTTTCCTGAACTCATTCCCTTCTTTAAATTTCAAGGCTGGTTGAAATTCATTTCAGAATTCAGGACATTCTATCCACGGTTGGTTCAGGAATTTTACTTGAATTTGACAAATGTTGAAGAAGGTTTTAAGTCTGAGGTCAAAACTGTTAGCATTCATTTCACACCTGATTAGCATCAAACTCTTTGGTATTCCTGATGATGGTGATGACTGGAGTGAATATGAATATGATCTTCATGAGGCCTACTCTCTACTTAATGGTCTTCCTCATGATGAAAATGATTCTAGGCAAACACATGTAACAAGATACAACACAAACACTTTTCCTCCAATTCTGATGCTGGTTCATTACATTCTTACCACCATCATCACACCACAGGGTGGTGGCAGAAATCGATTGACAGACATTCAGAGATTTGTGTTGTATAGCATGAAGAAAAATGTGAAGATCAATTTGAACTTGATTATGACTCAGATTTTTTCTGAAACAAACAGAAAAGATTTACACAGATCCTTGCCATATGCTGCTCACCTCACAACAGTTTTTAAACGCTTTGGAGTCTCTTTTCAAAATGAGAAGGTTCAGAAAATTCCTCAAAGCAACATTTACTGCTTACATCATGTACATAAATTCATGAGATTTCGAATTGAGGGAGATCAGGTTCTTAGAGGTCAGGTTGTAGAGCTAGATCCTCCTATTGACCATATTCAAGAACAAGTTCCTCCAGAAGATGCAAGACCTCAAGGTGATCTAGTGGACCAGCCACAAATTGAAGTTGAGAATCCTGAAATTCCTTTTGAACCACAAACTGTGCTTCCTCCTCCTGCCTCTCCACTTCCATCAGACATACCTGTCCCTCCAACCATATTCACCCAACATCACAACTCAGCCTCCACTTCATCTAGTGGACCTCCCATTCCACCTGAGCTATATACGTTTCTGCAAACTCAGTTTGACTCTCTCAATTCCACCATGACAGAAATGTCCAACAGATTTTAACTTCGAATTCAGAGGCTAGAAAATTTAGTGAATGGTCAGTTTGTGAGACAGCATGAAGCAGCTAAGCATGCCACTAGAAGATTCAATAGGTTGATTGGTACTTGGGTGAGTATGTACCCAACTTAAGGATCTCCAGGACAAGATTCAAGGAGTTCTTGAAGGCATTTTACTTAACACTCAACAGGGACTATTCAACAGTCAAGAATCTGTATCTCAAGTCTCTAAAACAAGATTGTCCTTTGCACATTTGGTTGATGATATGGAAGGCATGAAAAACTTAATGACTCACATTGATCAAGAGATGACAGATCTAAAGTCTGACTTTGCAAATTTCATGCACCATGGCACTGTTCCCAGCTCATCTTCCTCATCTCGTCATACAACTAGTGTATTTCAAGAGAATATGTATGAAATTATCAAAGGATGGAAGATCTTTTGCACACCAGACTTTCAACAATGCATACTCAATTAAGATCAAATCTGGCTGCTGTTGAAGCAAGATTGAAGTCTATGGAAACCATCTTATTGCCTATTCCTCCTCCTCCACTCCCTTCTGCTTGATATCTTCTTGTTCTGATGTCGAAGGGGGAGAAGGATTCATGATTTCCTTTTTGGCATCTAGGAAATGAGGAAAACTTTTGAAAATTTTGGTGATAATCTTTAAACTTCTTGGGGGCAATTCATTTCTTTTTGATGTGAATGCTAGCACATTTTTGCATTGTTGAATGTTTGTATGACTGATTTGTCACAAGTGAATGACATGTTTGTTTGCAAAGAAATGAAAATGTTTGGATGCTATTGATGAAATTGTGGATTTCATTATTATGCCTATGACTTGCTTAAATTGTGAATAGGTATTTTTAAAGTCATATCTGTGAGAAAGTCAAAGTTACTTAATGAACCATAGTTGCCATCATCAAAAAGGGGGAGATTGTTGGATCTCTTATTTTGATGATAGTCAAATGTGATTCATTAATAATTTGAAATCATGCTTATCATGCTTACATTTTTCTCTCACAATGTTTCCTTCATTTACAGCTCAAGAAATGGTCTGTGGTGTCGACATAGCTCAACTGTGTGTCGACACTAGTGCACTGTCCCAGAACAAAGTCATCAGTAAGACCTAGTGGTGTCGACACAGTCTAGTTGTGTGGACACTAGTTCCAGATTCCAGGAGATTGTTTTGTGATATTAGGACAGAGTGTCGACATAGGTAAGGTGTGTCGACACAATCAATCTATTTTTTCTCTCTCTTTTCTATCTAATTAACAGGGACGCGTGGAAGCTTTTGGGAAAGGCTTTTTGGGCCGAACTTTTATGCCCACAGATCCCAAGATATTTTGTGGACCCATGGGGCTATAAATACCCCTTATCCACTTGGATTTAAAGAGAGATCGAGTCACACTTCTGTTCTTCCAAGACTCTAGAGAATTCTGGCCAATTCCTGAGGAAGGCTCCAACCTAGAGAATTGCTCCTAGATCTGAAGGAACAAGAGGTTTGTATACCTTAGATGATCCAATTGAAGGAGAATTTCGATCCATCTGAGTCTTCTTCCTGGAGCTGAAGCAGAAGAACTGATCCCCATTCCTGAAGCGGAAATAGGGATCTTCGAACCAGTCCTCTTCAATTTGGAATTCAATTGCTCTGACTAGTTTCTCATTTCAATTTCACTCTATACTGTGTATTTTTGTGAAAATGGTGCAATCCTTATGCCCAATTTCACGTGTGTGTGATTGAATCTGAGATTTCTATATCTCGAGAGTGTGTGTGTTCCTTTGTGACTTTTCTGAACTTGCAAGATAAGCCCACTTGTGTGTGTGTGTGTGGATGGTGGATGTAGGATACAATGTTGTGTAATCCGAACCACCCTAAATCTTTGTGTCATTGTGGTTTGCTTGTCTCTTGCGTTAGATGCTTGATAGGTTCTTCAAATTTTCATCATCTAACTTGTCTAATTGTTTAGAATTGTCATTAACACTCAGATTTCACACTCATTAAGTTTCTCTAAGTTTTTGTTCGAGTGGTTTTTAAAATTTGGAGAAATCTATTCAACCCCCCCCCCCTTCTAGATTTCTAGTAGCAGTTTTTTCCGCAACAATTCATGTTCCTGCACAACCTGTCTGCTAGAACCACCATCGAAACCCTGGGGATTAGGGCTTCCGTCAGACGACATTTGAGACCCTTGCTGGCTGGCGACACCCCATCTGAACTGCTCAACTTCATAAACTCCAACTTCTTCTTGCCCTTGGAGAAGCTATTTTCTTTTGATGTGCGAGGATGAGTAAATCTTCGGCTTGAAAAAGCGGGACTGTGGAGTTCCTTTCTAGAATTTCAACTCCCTTGGCATGATCATTTTGCGCCTTTGTGCGCCTTTCTGATATAGAGGGTTCAACCTCCTTCCTTTTCCCTCTACGGCGAGATTGCAGCTTCGGAGCCATGGACAGATGGTCAGAGTATCGAAGAAGGAAGAGGATATGGTTGCAGAGGAAGAGGGTTTTCAGAAAGAGTTTGAGAGGGATGAAGCAGGAAATTCAAAACTATTTTTAAGAAAGGAGAAGTCTGAAGGGACGCGACTCTTGATGCAACACCTTACTCTAGGAATACAGAGATCCTGCGGAGCAACAAAAGCATATCGGGTTCCAACAACACAAGACATAGTAGTGTCGACTCTAATGTGAAGAGTGTTGACACTAAGAGGTTAAGATCAATGCCAAATTTGGTAAAAACTTCTGAGGAGATGACAAATCACCATGATACACTAAACCTCTAGGAAAATTTTGAGAGTGTTAGCAATTGCATTTATGCACTTTTCTCTCCTTTTCTCATTATTTGCGAGATTAATGGTTTGAAAATTATGAATTTAGTTTAACCAAAAAAAATTGAAATATTCAAGAGAATACATAACAGATATGAAAATCACCTTCAGGTAGAAAAATGCAATATTATGAAATATCTTACTTAGGACATGTAACAAGGTATTCTTGGAAGGATAACAATGCAAGCTAAGATATATTGAATTTAAAATATCTAGTTCGAAAATCTTTTCAGAACTTTTGTAATATGTTCATTTTCATTTTGTTTTGTTTATTTTCATTTTCACATATGAACAATCTAATTTTCCCTTCTATTTCATGCAAGAGCCCATGTTTTTTACACACCAGAGCTCCTGATTACTTACGTAGGAGATCATTTTGTTTCAGGAATAGTGTGCATCTTTTCATGTGAAAAAAATATGTTTATCAAGCATCAGAATCCCCAGTTACTCAGAATACACAAGCAAAATTTTGACAGCCCTAAACAGAATTAACTAGCTCATCATGACATACAATACATTCATTGATTTTATCAATGATTTGCAAATTCTCAGAGCATAGTCAGTGTTCTGCCATTTAAAAAAAAAAACTTTTGACTATTGAAAGTTCATGAGAGATTTTCTGAGTCAAGAAGATTTTTTATTTCAAAAATATTTCAGATGCTTTGAAAGCCTGACAAGAGAAACCAAATTACATGAAGATTTTCAGAGTTTAATAAAAATGTAATTCTCACATGATGAATTATTTTCTGCACCGTTATTTAACCTTTTGAATTTTTTAGAAATTTTAAAGGTTAAACTAGAAATTAATAAATCACAAACCACAATCTTCTTATTTTTGAGATAAAGGAGTTTAAAAAGGAGAATAAATGAATTAGTTAAACACAGAAAATGAATGAGGGGGGTGAATAGGTTTTCTGAAATCTGAAATAGAAACTTAAACACAGAAAATTATCACTTGAAAGTTTTGTTAGTTGAGTGTGATAGAGAGTAGCAGTGCGGAAGCAAATGAGCAATCACACAAAGAACACAAGGATTTTATCCTAGTTTGGCCCTTCCCACATGGAAGTCTTACGTCTAGTCCCCAAGCAATCTCTTAGGATTTAACTAACCAAGGGTACAGTCCCCCTCAAGGACAATACAACACCCAGCACCCCAGCTGGTCTTCTTCTCTTTCTCGGGCAAGAAGGCAGCCCACTTCTCTTATAGGTCAAGAACCTCCTAGTACAAACCCCAGTGCGGTTCTGCTAGACTTAAACCCCTAGCTAGGTTCTACACTGAGTACAGTCCCACAGCTGGACAAAAAACACCAGCAACTACACTGGCCAACTCTTCATACATAAAGAGACTCACTGCATATAGTCCTATAGCTGGATAGAAATCTTTCTTAGAAAAGAAAGAACAAAGTTGAGAGTTTTACAAGAATGGACTCTAACCCAGAAACTCTCAGCAAAGAACTCTCCCCAAGAATTACAATGACCACAGAGAGAGATTGAAGAGAGGAAGGCTTGAAAGCTTCAAAAACTTCTGCTATGAAAAGCTTCTCTTGATTGGGCTTGAGCTCTTCTCTCTTTCTTTGAGTGTATGTGGAGTTCAGGTTCCTCACAGAATGTACACTCCTTTAAAGATCTTTAGGAAAGATCTCCCTGTGTTCTTCAGCCTTGCTTCATCTTTTATATGAGCAACTTTGAATAGATCCGTTGAAGAGATCCGTTGGAACTCTTCTAGTCATTGCTGACCTTTCTATTCTTCTTCTTATGTCTGTCAGCCACTTGGTGGTCTTCTAGATCTGCAAGTATAGAAGAAAGTGTTTAGATCAAAGAGTGTTTCTGTCAAAAAGGCTCGTACTTCTGTGTTTCCTACAGTCACTAAGAAGTGTTAGGTAAACCCTTTTTGTCTGACATGAAAGAAGAGATCCTGTGAGATAAGCAAAAAGATCTTCGATCAGAAAGATAGAAGATTACGCAAGTGAAATATATTTGACTTTTCATTAGGTGCCAAAAACATTTTGAAATATCTGAGTATAAAGGAAATCGATGTTTAAGTTGAAATCTATGTTTGAACAGAATCTATGTTCTAATGAAATCCATATTTCAACAAAGTCGATGTTTAAGTTGAAATCGATATTTAAATGAAATCGATGTTTGAACAGAATCGATGTTTAAGTGAAATCGATGTTTTCAACAGAATCGATGTTTAAGTGAAATCGATGTTTAAATGAAATCGATGTTCATGAAATCGATGTTTATGAAATCGATGTTTACAAGAGATGAACCATAATCGATGTATTTGTATGGAAATCGTTGTAGCACTTAGTGAACTGAAATCGATGTGTATTGAATAGACATCGATTTTACTTATCAGTGCAAGTCACACAGCGATCGTGCCATAAATTTATATTTATTAGAAAAACATAATATTAAATATATTTAATAATATTTAATTAATCATAAGTTTTGTTATCACCAAAATATAAGGGTAAAATATAGGAGTGGTTCAACAATCTCCCCCTTTTTGGTGGTGATAAAACTTATGAGACTTTTCTGACAAAAATACATAAAGCATAGACAATACAAAAAAATCATAGATAATGCATACTCTCCCTCTTTTGTCACTAACCAAAGGAAGATCTTACCATTGCATTCTCTCCCCTTTTCTAAAAACTTATTACCATAATGTTGTGTGAGAGGGGTTCAACAATTATTGACATTAATGAGTAGCTCCCCCTTAGCCTGTGCTCCCCCTGAATGAGAGGCTCCACTTGAATGAAACTTGCAAACAGATATTAGTAGTACTATAAATTAAAAACAATTTGTGACTACTCCCTCTTCAGATATGAGTTGAATGAAGAGCTGGCAGCCATCAATGCCTTGAGCATCCTTTGATCCTGATGCTCCAAGGCCATCATGCAAATAACTTATTCAAAAGTAGGTATCCAAATCGTTTTAGGTCCTCATTGGTTAGAAGCATAAAAATATCCTTTCGGTATCCATACTAGGTGCCTGGTTGTGAAGGTGTTTACTGTGTGTCCTAGTTTATTGCAATGAGAACAACAATGAATATAGTTTATTTTGCAGTTCTTATTGTCTTTGTGATGCCTGTTTAGAACATAATTTTTATAAACCTTGTTCTTTTGATAGAACTTGTTTATTTCAGGTGCCTTTTTCTGTGGCATTTTGGTTTCTTTTACAAATTTTGGCAAAGGATATTTTCCTAGAATTATGGCTTCTTTTCCATTTTCCGGAGGTATGTATCCAAGCCCTTGTTTATTGTTTCTAGATTTTGATCCTTTTAAGCATAAAGCTAGAGATATTTTTTCTTTAGTTAATTTTCTAACTGATTCTTTTAAATAAAATTTTCTTCAGTTAGAGTTTTTAACTTTTCTTCTAACTCTAATTTTTCTTTGTTTTTACTTTTTAAATCTTCATTCAAACGATAATTATTATCTTTACTTTCCTTTAATTGTTTTTCTAATTGTTCAATTTCGGATTTAAGATCAGAATTGGTGTTATCTAAGCAAGTGATGTTATTTTTTAGATTTTTTAATTTTTTTACAACACCTTTATGTTTTTCATAAAGTTTAGTAAAGACTACTTCTAAGTCTTCAGACTCTGACCCTGAATCAGTGCACGAATCAAAAGATGGGTCAGAATGTACCTCATCTAGTCCTACCATGAGGGCTAGATTTACCTGCTATTTTTCGGGATCTGAGCTTGATGATTCTGAAGTTGTGGCCTCTTCATTGTCCCAAGCAGCAAGCATGGCTTTTCGTTTGAATTTCTTATGCTTCTTTTTGACTTTTTTGACTGACCAGTCTTCATGAGTTTTGGACAATCTGGTCTTAGATGTCCAGGTTTTCTGAATTCATAGTAGACTGGTTCTTTCTCCTTTTTCTCTTTCTTTTGGATCCTTCTTGATCCATTCTTCTTCTTCTTTAGAATCTTCTGGAGTTTGGACAGTACGTCATCTACATCACCGTCTTCAGATCCTGCAATTTTTGAGCTGGAAGAAGAAGATGTGGAAGGAGCAGCTACAACTTTAAGAGTGTTAGTAAATTTCTTCTTAGATGACCCTTTAGATAGTCACTCCATATTGATTTCATGTGCCATAAGAGCGCCAATTAATTTATCAACGGACAATTTGGTTAGAACATGGGTTTCTTCAATAGTGGTGACCTTAGGGGTCTATGAAAGAGTTAAAGATCTAAGTATCTTTCTAACAGTCTCCTCGTCAAAAAGATTTTTACCAAGAGAACTTAGACCAACTACTATGCTCGAAAATCTATTATACATCTGAGTGATATTTTCGTTTGGAAGCATTTTAAATTGCTCATATTGCAAAACAAGAATATCTATCCTAGTTTGTTTTACTTTATATGTTCCTTCATAAGTTACTTACAGTTTATCCCATATTTCTTTAGCTGATTTATATGCAGATATTCTACTGAAATCTCTTTTGGATAAAGCGCAACATAGATAGTTCTTTGCTTTTAAAGTTTAAAGATAATTTACTTTTATCTGCTACTGTAATAGCAGTAGTACATTCAGCAGAAATAATAACATAATCACCTACCTCTATTACCTGCCACAGATCAAAGTCTTATCCTTGAATGAAGCATTCCATTCTCATCTTCCAATATTGGTAATTCTCTCCATCGAAGAATTGAGGTCTGGTGACTGATTGACCTTCAACAAATCCTTGAGCTGCCATGGATCTTCTCTAAGATCGTTGTATCTTCTTGATTGATCAGAGAACCTCGCTCTAATACCACTTGTTGGCCCTTTTGGTAAGGAAGAAAGCTAACATAGAGGGGGGGTGAATAGGTTTTCTGAAATCTGAAACAGAAACTTAAACATAGAAAATTATCACTTGAAAGTTTGGTTAGTTGAGTGTGATAGAGAGTAGCAGTGCGGAAGCAAATGAACAATCATACAAAGAACACAAGGATTTTATCCTGGTTCGGCCCATCCCACATGGAAGTCCTACATTCAGTCCCCAAGCAATCTCTTGGGATTTAACTAACCAAGGGTACAATCCCCCACAAGGACAATACAACACCCAGCACCCCAGCTGGTCTTCTTCTCTTTCACGGGCAATAAGGCAGCCCACTTCTCTTACAGGTTAAGAAGCCAACCTCTTGGTATAAATCTGTAACGGCCCTGAATATTTATACCCAATAAGGGTCCATATCCAGATCCATCTCCCGCGAACGGACCGAAGTCTTGCAAGGGATAGCTCGTACATGTGTCCAGAAAAATATGAAAGACAAACCACAACAGTAAGAGACACAAGAAAGGATGCTCATATCTGTATATACAATTTTCAACTGTCCCATTACATTATTACATGCCCAAATTAAAAAGAGTACAACTACCTTGGGCATACCCAGAGGGAGCACAAGCTCACATAATTGTACTAACACTACTGCTGGTGGTACAAGTCTGTCACGACACCTCCGCAAGCCACACCAACGGTAAACCCTGAAAAGAACTGTAAGGGAGTGAGCCTCAACAAGTCACTGGCTCAGTAGGGAACCACCCAAAACCACACACAACACAGGAGAACCTCAACCCCAACGGGTCTCACTGGCAACACTGGAAGCCAAACCATTTCGTGCTGACAGTAAAGCGTAATTATATCAATTCACACCAATTCTACAAATAAGATGAGACAACGGAGAACTAGCACCACGCTACTAGTCTGCCCAATAACTGAAAAACCTAGGCCACAAGCCTCATAGGCATACCACCTCAGCAGCTGGTCGCCTAAACTGTAAGCCACACAGCAAATCATTGCCTAAGCTACTAGCTACACTGGCAAGCCTCTAAACATATGGGTAATAGAATTGCTAACTAAGAGCTAATCCTATATACCCTTAAATCATGATGTATCGAATATCACAATGAAGAAACAGGACTGGCTACCACGATGCCAATCCATCGCAACTAAATCATATTCAGAAACTTACCCAAGCAAGGGTAAAACACAATAAGTGGAAGGTCTCATTGCATGACCTCCACTTCACCATCTGAAAAGGCTAGTACTCAGCGTACTACAAGAAACTAGTACCCACAAAAGGTACAAGACCTACCACCACGAGGTACCACCACTGAAACACAAACACAACTGTGCCACCACTTGGGCACATCATACATAACCAATCAAACCACAACTAGTGAGTCTCCACTCACCAACCACAACGACAACCGTGCCAACACCATGGCACACATCAACAGGTAAAACTACAACTAACACACGCTATAGCCAATAGCAAAGCATGAGCCGGAAAAGCACGACGCCACCATACGGGATAGACTACTGGTTCATGATGCCAGTATCCAACCTAGACAACACAACACAAGAACTACCTCTCAGTCTCGCAACACAACACAAGAACTACCTCTCAGACTCACAGTCATGGACGTAAGGTCCAACTGCCTCTCCAAAACACAAGTAAAGCCAAAGAACTGTGGAGACCAACCAAACCACCACAACCTACAGGTCACACACCCTACAGGCCCATGCCTGGCACCTTTAGAGACTCTGGCCAGAGCTCTCTAAAGTGAGGCACTAGTAACAGGACTAGCTAGGGCCCAGTACGTCTACTGGTGTCTATAACCCCCAGCTACGAGTGCGCTACAAGTGACTAAACACAAACTTTCGCAAGTCACTGTCCCACTGTCGTCTTTCCCTCAGCCGTACGACAACTCTCCCCGAGAGTGAGGGTGTACAGGAAGACGACAAAACCTCGACGGTACCACTGCACCGGGACAAGCCCCGAGCACACTCACGTGCCTGGCTCACACAAAACCTGGGGCACCCAACTGAAGAGGCATTCCGGAATAGGCGCCGGACCACCAAACTCAGCAATGCACAAACCATGATGTATACTTATAAATCTTTATTACAAACCAGAGTACAAATGTCAAGGATAGCTTAACCTCGGTCACCCTATGTTCTACAAACTACCTCACACAATACACATGTAAATAACGACAACCAATTACAAACTGGCCTATCATTGGTCATCACATGACCTCCTTGCTACATACATACCATATACACTAACTATACATTAACTCTTAACCTTACTTGCATTACATTAATTAAATCATCTCTATTAGTCCATAAAGGACGCTATAAGACTGACGCTAGGTTCACACTTGAACCATCATTGCCTAGCCATTACAATACTATGTGCCATGCACATATTCATATCACGTAAACACCACACCAACTATGTAAACCATACGTAAACCACCCACCAACCACGTAGGCAACATGCTCATAGAGCTTTACAGGAGCCAATACACCTCTTACCAAAACCATGCACGTTAAACATCGATAATCAAATAACCATAACACGAAAAGCATGCAAACCAGAACCCTCGGTTGTGTTCGCGATAGAGGCCATGACCGCCTTCTGATCGCAACGCCACGATATGTCGCGATAAGAAACCCTGTCATGAAAGGTCGGCCTGTCGCGATCTGGTCGCAACAGCAGGGTCCGTCGCCTTCTCAGGCAAAAACCCTAATCCGGGAACCGTCTCCGGATCTTCCATGCAAACCACCCTAAATCCCGTTTCAACCTGGTTTTCATGCTCATTTCACCTCCTAGACATGGTATCTACTATTTTTAAAGCAATAAACAAACCAATATGCAATCCACGTAACAAATCAAGGTAGAACTCCCTACCTTCACGAAGAACACACAAACCACGCATGGCGTGGCATTTCCCCCACTCCTCATGATGTCCTCGCGTCGAGAGCACGTCAAACACCACGCTGGAATGTCGAATCACCCGCAGCAGCTCCTCCCCTGGTCGAACGGAGCTTGTAAAAGCTTTGTTCGGCCAGCCTGCTTAAAAACTGCACAGCGGTTGGGATCACGACATACTTCCCTGTCGTGACCTGATCGCGACGGACTAAGGCGTCGCCTTCCCATTCCTGACATCAGAAAACTCCACTCCATGCGCAACACGCAGCGCACATGCAGACGTCGATCCTAGCAGCGGCAACCAGAACGCGACCCCTACTGCCGTCGCGTTCAGAAAGTGACCTACACCCCCGTCGCGTTCACGTTCAGTGAACCAACGGGCACCACAGGCCTAACCTATCGGCCCACTAAGCTCCACACAGCGCGCGGAAACCACAACCAAGGCCCAATGATCCCATATTGGTCATGAGCACCACACCAAAACCAGTAAATACAGATCCGAACTACCACTAATCAACTATCCGCGAAGATCCGAAAAACACGCTATGTTACATTACTATCACCTAAAAAGGAATGACATCCTCGACATTCAAAACGAGCGACAATAAACCACACTATCACCTAAAAAGAAACAAAATCATATACAGAGCCTCCTCTGCATCTTTCTTTCAAACCATCTGCTTATGTTCATACTTACTCTACCTTCTCTTTCTCTTTAATTTATTCCGCAATTACTTTATTCTCTGAATTTATTCTGCCATTCTTTATCTTTCAACCATAGGCGATTCTATTCTGCTATTAGCGCTTTATCTCCTTGGACTGAACCTACTTTCACATTTTTCGAGCAATTCTACCTAGCCGATAGCACTTTATCTGCTTGGGCTCGATCTATTTCCACATTTTTCTTGGTTATGTTTGCAACCTTTCTTTCTAAGCCATTTTCTTGCTTAAATCCTTTCACTTTACATTATTTAAATTTTCAAATTTCTTGATGTTATTTCACTATTTATTTATCACCACTAACCATCATTTGGCTCAATTGCGCACAAGACTTTAAATTCTCCTTTAATTACTTAAACTTCAAATAACTTATGAATATTAAATCTTCCACACTACCACTACGCTACTCTGATCATACTAAACCTTTCACCAAATATTTCATGAATTCTGGATTCTCTTAATTCATTAATAACTTATCTCACTTCAAATTATACTTTCCAACTAACTTTACATTTCTCTTATCATACATCAATACCACTTAATTGACTCCACTCATATTCGATCTTCTGCTATATCTGCTTCACACTAAATTCTAAATCTTAGCATATATCAATATTGATATACTTTTTCCTTAATATATATTTTTTACTTTAAACAATATTATCTAATTGATTTAATAAACCCACTTCTTATCTTTTCACATCTTCCATTCTCATTGCTACACATACTCGAAAATTCACCTTTACCTTTATTCAAACCTTGCTCAATTATATGACATCAAATCTCGAAATTTCTTTACCATTAAACTGATTATATTGCTCCTCCCTTTTTCTACTTCTTTTTCACTATACCTTAATCTGCTCACTATTCCTTAATTGAGTATTATAACTTTACTTCAAATTCTAGAAATATTCTTATAACAAAATTTATTTATTCATCCAAATCACCTTACTGCATATCATTACGCAAATTCTTATTGCACATTTTCTGAATCATTTAACTATCACTATTCTATAATCTATCACATTCTTTTTCCCCACTTGATCATTAATACTAAACTTTATCTTTACTATCAATAACATAACACCATTTCTGCAAAATATTTCTCTTAACTAGTTTACTAACTGACTAATTTACAAGTGCCATTTATGCTACAATCCTTCTTACTTTCCACCATAACTATAAACTAAAATTATTTCTTTAAAATACAATGATTTATTCTACTTAATTTCTTTATTCCACATTACTAATTTACCACCAAATACAAACATTTTCACTGTTACAGCTCATTCACAAATATCCATTCATAATCCACTTTGCTATTCCCCATTACTTTTCAATGGACTTAACCTTGTCCATTCTAACTTACATAGCTTCAACTTACTTTAATTATTTAGCTTTAACTTCAATCTGCCTTTGACACCAATTTTCCTTCTCTGCTTCCACAATCTATACACAAATGTTGGCACCACTACTCTTATCTTTAACACTGCAACAACATTATACAAATCATTCTGCGAAATCTTTATCCACTGCCTTTTATTAACAAACATCTTTCTCTTATAAAATTCTTGAAAAAAAATCTGACTTCCCACACCTTTACATCCACTTACATGAGTTCCTATATCAAACTTTCTATTATCCTTGTTATTTATATCAGCACTACCCTTAAATTTGTTACTGCAATTATTTCTAATCACAAATCACACTTAAGAATCATCTTGATCACTGCTCCTCTGCTTACCAGCCTCTCATCTCAAGCTAGACTACCTCACTTGATCATTTTAAACCTAACATGCCATTAATCATACTATTATCCAAGCAACTTCTTAACACTTTATTAACATAAATTTCAAACACAATGACTATCTCTGCTACAATTTTCAACCACAATGACTATCTCTGCTACAATTTTCAACCACAATTCACCCATTTAACAGTTCTAATCACAAAGCCCTATTTCTCATCATAATACAATTCCCTCTATTATTCCATCACATCACTACTTTATACCTTTCTCTACCAACTCTGATTCTCGTTAAAATACTTTTTAGTGAATTTCAAAACTAAATGCACTAATTCTTTCAATTTTTATAATAAAGAATCTTTAATCAATTATACTTTAACCACAATCCAATAATCACTCATACTACACCACCAATCATATCTGCTATTACCCACAACTACTGATCTAACCAACTATACATACAATTCATATACCAAAACTCATATGGAAACCGTACTAAAAAGCACAGGAAACTACAGACTTACTACCAGCAGTGGACATTAAATCATGTATTGGGACATTGTAATCTTAATGTCTTTTCATATTCTAACTGGACTATTGCTCTGCTACCAACTGCAACGGCCATGGATATTTATACCTAATAAGGGTCCATATCCAGATCTGTCACCCGCGAACTGACCGAAGTCTCGCAAGGGATAGCTCGTACATGTCCAGGAAGAATATAAAAGACAAACCACAACAATAAGAGACACAAGAAAGGATATGTGCTCATATCTGCATATACAATTTACAACTGCCCCATTACATTATTACATGCCCAAATTAAAAAGAGTACAACTACCTGGGGCATACCCCGAGGGAGCACAAGCTCACATAACTATACTAACACTACTGCTGGTGGTACAAGTCTGTCACGACACCTCCGCAAGCCACACCAACGATAAACCCTGAAAAGAACTGTAAGGAAGTGAGCCTCAACAAGTCACTGGCTCAGTAGGGAACCACCCAAAACCACACACAACACAGGAGAACCTCAACCCCAACGGGTCTCACTGGCAACACCAGAAGCCAAACCATTTCATGCTCACAGTAAAGTGTAATTATATCAATTCACACCAATTCTACAAATAAGATGAGACAACGGAGAACTAGCACCACGCTACTAGTCTGCCCAATAACTGAAAAACCTAGGCCACAAGCCTCACAGGCATACCACCTCAGCAGCTGGTCGCCTAAACTGTAAGCCACACAGGCAAATCATTGCCTAAGCTACTAGCTACACTGGCAAGCCTCTAAACATATGGGTAACAGGATTGCTAACCAAGAGCTAATCCTTTATACCCTTAAATCACGATGTATCAAATATCACACTTAAGAAACAGGACTGACTACCACGATGCCAATCCATCGCACACTAAATCATATTCGGAAACTTACCAAAGGAAGGGTAAAACACAAGTGGAAGGTCTCACTGCATGACCTCCACTTCACCACCTGAAAAGGCTAGTACTCAGCGTACTACGAGAAACTAGTACCCACAAAAGGTACAAGACCTACCACCACGAGGTACCACCACTGAAACACAAACACAACTGTGCCACCACTTGGGCACATCATACATAACCAATCAAACCACAACTAGTGAGTCTCCACTCACCAACCACAAAGACAACCGTGCCAACACCATGGCACACATCAACGGGTAAAACTACAACTAACACACGCCATAGCCAATAGCAAAGCACGAGCCGGAAAGCACGATGCCACCACATGGGATAGACTACTGGTTCATGATGCCAGTATCCAACCCAAACAACACAACACAAGAACTACCTCTCAGACTCGCAACATAACACAAGAACTACCTCTCAGTCTCGCAGTCACGGACGTAAGGTCTAACTACCGCTCCACAACACAAGTAAAGCCAAAGAACTGTGGAGACCAACCAAACCACCACAACCTATAGGTCACACACCCTGCAGGCCCATGCCTGGCACCTTTAGAGACTCTGGCCTGAGCTCTCTAAAGTGAGGCACTGGTAATAGGACTAGCTAGGGCCCAGTACATCTACTGGTGTGCGTAACCCCCAGCTACGAGCGCGCTACAAGTGACTAAACACAAACACTCACAAGTCACTGTCCCACTGCCGTCTTTCCCTCAGCCGGACGACAACTCTCCCCGAGAGTGAGGGTGTCCAGGAAGACGAAAAAACCTCGACGGTACCACTCCACCGGGACAAGCCCCGAGCACACTCACGTGTTTGGCTCACACAAAACCTGGGGCACCCAACTGAAGAGGCATTCCAAAATAGGCGCTGGACCACCAAACTCAGCAATGCACAAACCACGATGTATACTTTTATATTCTTTATTACAAACCAGAGTACAAATGTCAAGAATAGCTTAACCTCGGTCACCCTGTGTTCTACAAACTACCTCACACCAATACACATGTAAACAACGACAACCAATTACAAACTGGCCTATCATTGGTCATCACATGACCTCCTTGCTACATACATACCATATACACTAACTATACATTAACCCTTAACCTTACTTGCATTACATTAATTAAACCATCTCTATTAGTCCATAAAGGACACTGCAAGACTGAGGTTAGGTTCACACTTGAACTATCATTGCCTAGCCATTACAATACTATGTGCCATGCACATATTCATATCATGTAAACACCACACCAACTATGTAAACCATACGTAAACCACCCACCAACCATGTGGGCAACATGATCATAGAGCTTTACAGGTGCCAATACACCTCTTACCAAAACCATGCACGTTAAACATCGATAATCGAATAACCATAACACGAAAAGCATGCAAACTAGAACCCTCGGCTGTGTTCGCGACAGAGGCCATGACCGCCTTCTGATCACGACGCCACGATATGTCGCGATAAGAAACCCTGTCGCGACGGGTCGGCCTGTCGCGATCTGGTCGCGACAGCAGGGTCCGTCGCCTTCTCAGGCAAAAACCTTAATCCGGGAACCGTCTCCGGATCTTCCATGCAAACCACCCTAAATCCCGTTTCAACCTAGTTTTCATGCTTATTTCACCTCCTAGACATGGTATCTACTGTTTTTAAAGCAATAAACAAACCAATATGCAATCCACGTAACAAATCAAGGTATAACTCCCTACCTTCACAAAGAATAGACAAACCACACATGGCGCGGCGTTTCCCCCACTCCTCGCGACGTCCTCGCGTCGAGAGCGGGTCGAACACCATGCGGGAATGCCGAATTGCCCGCAGCAGCTCCTCCCCTGGTCGAGCGGAGCTTGTGAAAGCTCTGTTCGGCCAGCCTGCTTAAAAACCGCACAGCGGTTGGGATCGCGACATACTTCCCCGTCGCGACCTGATCGCGACGGACTAAGTTGTCGCCTTCCCATTCCTGACGTTAGCAAACTTCACTCCATGCATGACACGCGGCGCACATGCAGACATCAATCCTAGCAGCGGCAACCAAAAGGCGACCCCTACTGTCATTGCATTCAGAAAGCGGCCTACACCCCCGTCGCGTTCACGTTCAGTGAACCAACGGGCACTACAGGCCTAACCTATCGGCCCACTAAGCTCCACACAGTGCGTGGAAACCACAACCAAGGCCCAATGACCCCATATTGGTCATGTGCACCACACCAAAACAGTAAACATAGATCCAAACTACCACTAATCAACAATCCGCGAAGATCCGAAAACGCGCTATGTTACAAAATCCCAATGCGGTTCTACTAGACTTAAACCCCTAGCTAGGTTCTACACTGAGTACAATCCTTCAGCTAGACAAAAAATGCCAGCAACTACACTGGCCAACTCTTCACACAGAAGGAGACTCACTGCATACAGTCCTACAGCTGGACAGAAATCTTTCCTAGAAAAGAAAGAACAAAGCTGAGAGTTTTACAAGAATGGACTCTAACCCACAAACTCTCATCAAAGAACTCTCCCCATGAATTACAATGACCACAGAGAGAGAGTGAAGAGAGGAAGGCCTGAAAGCTTCAAAAACTTCTACTATGAAAAGCTTCTCTTGATTTGGCTTGAGCTCTTCTCTCTTTCTTTGAGTGTATGTGGAGTTCAGGTTCCTCACAAGATGTACACTCCTTTAAATATCTTCAGGAAAGCTCTCCCTATGTTATTCATCTTTGCTTCATCTTTTATATGAGCAGCTTTGAATAGATCCGTTGGAACTCTTCTAGTCATTGTTGACCTTTCTATTCTTCTTCTTCTGACTGTCAACCACTTGGTGGTCTTCGAGATCTGCAAGCATAGAAGAAAGTATTTAGATCAGAGAGTGTTTCTATCAAAAAGGCTCGTACTTCTGTGTTTCTTGCAGTCACCAAGGAGTGTTAGGTAAGCCCTTTTTGTCTGACAGAAAAGAAGAGATCCTGTGAGATAAGCAAAAAGATCTTTTGTCAGAAAGATAGAAGATTACACAAGCAAAATATATTTGACTTTTCATTAGGCGCCAAATTTTTTTTCAAATATCTGAGTATAGAGGAAATCGATGTTTAAGTTGAAATCTATGTTTGAACAGAATCCATGTTCTAATGAAATCCATGTTTCAACAGAGTCGATGTTTAAGTTGAAATCGATGTTTAAATGAAATCAATGTTTGAACAGAATCAATGTTTAAGTGAAATCGATGTTTTTAACAGAATCGATATTTAAGTGAAATCGATGTTTAAATGAAATCAATGTTTAAGTTGAAATCGATGTTCATGAAATCGATGTTTACATGGAGTCGATGTTTAAATGAAATCGATGTTCATGAAATCGATGTTTACAAGAGATCAACCATAATCGATGTATTTGTATGGAAATCGTTGTAGCACTTAGTAAACTGAAATCGATGTGTATTGAATAGACATCGATTTTGCTTATCAGTGCAAGTCACACAACGATAATGCCATAAATTTATATTTATTAGGAAAACATAATATTAATTTTATTTAATAATATTTAATTAATCATAAGTTTTTTTATCACCAAAATATAAGGGTAAAATATAGGAGTGGTTTAACAACTTCAAGCAGGAGTGTCCGTTGAGGCAGGGGCAGCAGCAGTTAGCACCTCCACAGTACTCGCAGCAAGCACTGCAGACACAGTACACTCCACCCCAGCAGGCGCAGCATCAGTAGCACCACCAGGGGTAGTTCCAGCCACCTCAGCAGCACCAGCAGTACAAGCAGCCGCCGCACCAGTAGTAGTCACAGTGAGGACGTGGTCGTGGATGCGTGATGAACATCACCAGAGAAGAGGCGTTATCTGGTCGTCGGTACCATTCCTATACTTGGTAGAGCTGTGCGTGTTTTGATTGATCCCGGTGCTACACCTTATTTTGCTTTAGAGGAGTTCTTTAGTTCCCTTACCGAGTTTGCTCCGGAGAGGACCTGTGACCTAGCAGTTGAGCTTCCGATGGGTGACTACGTGCGTTCTCTGGGTTACCTAGAAGGTGTCACGTCAAGGCGCAGGGCCATCTTCTACCAGCCAGAAAATTTTCCTTATAGATCCATGACTTTGATGTTATCCTTGGCATGGATTGGTTAGAGGCACACTCTATGTTGGTGGACTGTCAGCGGAAGACCGTGCGGTTCGAGATAGCTGGAGCACCTGTGCTTTGCTTTCGAGGTACACGGTCTACCCGCCGACCCTTTGTTTTCTTCTGTAGAGCTCGGTGCTTGATCTGAGATGGTTGTGTGGCTTTCCTTGCTTCGGTGAGTCTCTCTGGTTCTAACGAGTTGTCGGTTTTAGACGTGCCTATTGTTTGTGATTATGCTGATGTGTTTCCGGAGGATCTACCTAGTTTACCATCAGAGCGGGAGGTAGATTTTTCCATTGAGTTGTTTCCATGGACGATGCCTATGTCCAAGGCACCGTACCCAATGGCGCCAGCAGAGCTGCGGGAGTTGAAGTGCCAACTTCTTGAGCTACTCGAGAAGGGCTACATTCATCCAGGCCGTTCGCCTTAGGGTGCTCCTATCTTGTTTGTGAGGAAGAAAGATGGTAGCCTCAGGTTGTGCATCCATTATTGGCAGTTAAACCAGGTTACAGTGATGAATAAGTATCTGTTGCCCAGGATCAATGACTTGTTTGACCAGTAGCAGTCGGCTTCAGTGTTCTCAAAGATTGACTTGAGATCAAGCTACTACCAGTTGAGGATCCAAGAGTCAGATATTGCCAGATCAACCTTCTGTACCCACTACGGCCACTTCAAGTTTGTCGTGATGCCTTTTGGGCACATGAACTCACTGACAGCTTTCATGGAGATGATGCACAATGTGTTCGGAGAGTACTTGAACAAGTTTGTGGTAGTGTTCATGGATGACATCCTGGTGTACTTGGCGTCAGTAGAGGAGCACGAGGTGCACTTGAGGCTTGTGTTAGAGACACTGAGAAGTCACTGCCTTTATTCCAAATTCAAAAAATGTGTATTTTGACTAAAAGAGGTGCACTTTTTAGGACACGTGGTTTAAGGTGCAGGCGTGGCAGTGGATCTTGCCAAGGTTGAGATCGTGGTTTCTTGGGGCCAACCTACTACAGTTGTAAAGGTGCGTAGTTTTTTGGGGTTGGCGGGCTACTACAGGAGGTTTGTGCAGGACTTTGCTAAAGTTTCTGAGACATTGATGAGGTTGACCAAGCAAGAGACCAAGTTCGTGTGGACAGCAATGTGTGAGTAGAGTTTTCAAGAGCTGAAGAGCAGGTTGACTTCAGTTCCAATCCTTGTTGTACAGTCTGGTAGTGGCGGTTTTGTTGTCTACACCGACGCTTCAGGGACTATTCATGGTGTTGTGTTGATGCAACATGGGAGGCTAGTCACTTACGCTTCTAGACAGCTGAAGAAGCGTGAGCAGAACTATCTGACACACAACTTGGAGCTTGTAGCAGTCATATTTTCCTTGAGGTTGTGGAGATATTACTTGTACGGTGAGGTGTTCAAGGTGTTCACAGACCACAGGAGCTTACAGTATGCTTCACTCAGAGAGATCTAAACCTGAGGTGGCATAGATGCGTCAAGTACCTGAAGGACTATGACTTTACTCTTTCCTATCACCCATGAAAGGCTAATGTCGTAGCGGACGCTTTGAGCAGGAGAGCCCACTTGAGTTCTTTGTTGCTTAGACACTGGAGGTTGTTGAAGGACGTTGTGCAGGGAATGTTTCTTCCGTCGAGCCACAGAGACAAGGCAGTTCTGACCAATTTGACAGTCCAGCCAGTCTTGTACTAGCAAGTGATAGAGGCTCAGAGTGTAGATCCAGACTTAGTAGAGAATTTGCAGATGCCAAAGGTGGAGCTGGACGAGGACAGTGAGGTCAGGTTCAGAGATAGGTTGTACGTTCCAGCGGACGTCAAGCAACAGTTGTTAGCAGAGGTGCACCGGACGAGGTAATCTGTTCATCTTGGATCTACCAAGATGAACCACAACTTGCAGGGACTCTTTTGGTGGCCTGGGATGAACGGAGATATTGCAGAGGTTGTCACTCATTGCCTTACCTGTCAGTAGGTGAAGGCGGAGCACTAGCATCCTGGTGGTGAGCTTCAGTCGCTACCCATTCCCGTGTGGAAATGGCAACACATCACCATGGACTTTTTTGTCAGCTTACCTAGTACTTCGCATGGTTACGATAGTATATGGATGATCGTGGACCGTCTGACAAAGATAGCACATTTCTTACCGGTCAGATCAGCTTGGTCAGTGGACAGGCTTGCCAGACCGTTTGTGGATAGAGTAGTTCCTTTGCACGGGACCCCGGTTTCTATTGTCTTAGGTAGAGATCCACGGTTCACCTCTCATTTTTGGCGTAGCTTTAAGAGGGAACTGGGCACAGAGTTGAGATTGAGTTCAGCCTACCACCTGCAGATAGATGGTCAGTCAAAGCGAACCATACAAACCCTCAGGGACATATTGAAAGCATGCTGCCTTGATTGGGGCGGCACGTGGGAGTCGTACCTTTCCATAGTGGAGTTCGTTTATAATAATAGCTTTCACTCTAGCATCGGGATGGCACCCTACGAGGCTTTGTGTGGCAGACCGTGTTGGACACCTTTGCATAGGCACGGGGTTGGTGATAGGCAGTTTCTAGGACCAGAGCTTGTACAGCAGTATGCAGACACAGTGAGACTGATCAGGCAGAGACTGCAAGTAGCACAGAGCAAGAAGAAGAGTTACGCAGATGTTTTTCGGAGGCCGCTATAGTTTGAGGTAGGTGACAGTGTTTTTCTACGGATCTCACCAACCAAGGGCATTCTCAGGTTTGGGAAGAGGGGCAAGCTCAGCTCGAGGTTCATTGGTCCCTTTCCCATATTGGAGTGGGTTGGCCAGGTCGCGTACATGTTAGCTCTTCTGCCCAAGTTAGCAGGTGTTCACGACATCTTCCACGTCTTGTAGGTGAGGAAGTACATGCAAGACCCGTCGCATGTGCTTGACTACTCTCAGTTAGTGGTTGCTCCAGATCTGTCAGTGCCAGAGTACCCAGTCAATGTAGTGGATCGTAGGGTGCAGCAGTTGCACAGGAGGCAAATCCTTCTCGTCAAAGTCGTTTGGGAGAATCGCGTTGGTGGTGAGGCCACGTGGGAGCGTGAGGACGAGATGTGGGAGCACTTTCCATACTTGTTTGAGTGACTGGTATGTTTGTTTGCCTTCATCCCCCAAGTTTCTCCCTTAATTTCGAGGACGAAATTATTTTTTTGTTGGTTAGATTGTAACATCCTTGTTCTTTGGTCAACCACCCTTCTGTGAAGGTCGTGACATATATGGTTGTTACCTTTTGAAGGCAACCGGGGTGACCACCGCATTCTGGTTAAGAACGCGACCCGGTGACCCTGTCGCATTTCTGCTCTGACCGCAGCATGCGTTTTCTCATCTTGTTGTCGAGACAGTTGTGACAAGTGTCGTGGTGTATGTAACCTGAACGCGACATGTCAGGTCATCGTGTTCACGATGCCAGGTCTGCTAGGGTGACGCGTGGCGGTTTTGACCGTTAGGTCTGACATGTTTTCCAGATCACGACGGAAGTAGCCTTCATGTTCTTGATGGGAAGGCGACGGCCAACCCTATCGCATTCTTGAGACTATGGCTGATATAAGCTAGGCCATTAGACCAATCTTTTTCTTCCCCTTCTTCGTTTTCCCTTCCTTACTCCGACCCTCCTCTGTGTGAGCTATTCCATAGGGAGATTGTGAGGGTGTTGGTGGCGGAGTTTGTGGTGCTTATCCTCAGCATGGTGCTCTTCTTTGGCGTGGCATTCTCCTCTTCATAGTGGTGACACTTCCCCAACATGTAGGAGGTCATAGCTTGCTCGTGGACGGTGTGAGCATGGAGCTTGGAGCGAGGAGGAGGTGGCCACGCCACGCAAACAAGAAGACAGGTTAATGTGTTATCTTCTGGCCCAGGTCGCGACAGGCAAGGTTGCCACCTTCAGGTGGCGACAAGCCACTGTGTTGCCTCTAAAACCTATTCGGAGTTTCTTTCCGCTGCGTCTCTATTTCTTGGCACCTATGCTATTCCTAGCATGGTCCTATACTAGTCGTTTGCCTGGTGCTAGGCACTTGTGGCCTGTTGTTGAGAGGTTGTTACTATTACCTGGACCCCCCCCCCATCCCCGCACACCGGTTGAGGGAGTTCTCTTGGTGGCGGGAGTGCTTGTAACATCCCGAGCTTTGGTTGCCTTACTGTTGATCTTGGGATCACGACAAATCGGGCTGTCATGTTTTGAACGCGATGTGTTCCTTGTCGCCTTATGGTTGAGAAGGCGACGGCCCCTGTGTCGCGTTTCTGTGGTCTTCTGTGGCTGGTGTGCCACGTGTCCGCACTCATGTGTGTGAAGGCGACATGCCAGTTGTCGCATTCAGCTGAGGCGCCTGCGTGTATGACACATGGTCTAGAGGCTGTCTATCTGTCAGAAGACCTGTCAGAACTTTTGAGAAGGCGACAAGATGCTTGTCGCGTTCTGGTTAAGAACATGATGCCTATCTTGTCGCGACCTCAGTTCTGAGGCCTTAAGACATGTAGGCTCCTCTTTCTTCTTCTTTCTTCTCCTTTCTCCTCCTTCTCCTCCTCTCTGAGGTGGGGGAGCTCCCTCCCTCCTTCTTAGGCTTTCGGCATGGTGGAGGTGTCGACGTGCTCGTGGCGGAGCGTGGGAGCGGCGTGGAGCGAGGAGGAGGCGGCCAATCTAACGTGAAGGGCCCCAACGGGTCTGGATCTTTGATTGCATGTAGGGATTTCTTGCTCTCTTCCTTGTTAGTGTAGATGGAGCTTGGTTTTGAGCGATCCTCCCTGTGCTCGTGGGTTCTCTTGTGGTTTTGCACGGGTGGATGCTTGCCAGTGGTGCTCTTTCTTTGTGCGTAGTTTAGTTCTTGTTGTGTGTGGGTGAGGAGAGGTGGCATTGGTGCCCCTTGAGCCACTTTTAGTTTCCTCTATAAGTGTGCTCCCCTCCCTCTCTTGTTTGGAGGTGTTCGTGTTGCTTGGGGGACCATGGGATGGCCCCATTTCCCGGTTTGGTCTTCTGACTGATATCGCGACTGGATGGCTATCGCGATATCAGTCAGATGGCGACGTGTACCCTGTCGCGTTCTGGTAGCAACAGGGTAATCGTCGCGTTCTGTGTTTCTTGTTGTTTCCTATTTCCAGATGTGGTGGAGGATGGCTTGTGTCCAAGTTGGTTAGAGGGAGGTCTCCCCAACTTGGAATGGGGTCTGTCCTCCTATTTGGGTGGTTTACCTTCTTGGTTTGTGGGTGTGAGCCTTGGGGCCGATGTACCCCAAGGGCTCTGCCTTCAGAGGGTGAACACGACGGGTCGATACGTCACTTTCATCATCTGAAAGCGACACCCAGTGTGTCGTCTTCTAGTCGCGACAGGTCCCTTGTCGCATTCTGGAGTCTTCGGGTCGCGACAGTTTACGTGTCGCGTTCTACCTTCAGTATTGTCTGGCTGCCGAGTCTGCTGACCTGTTTGGGGTTCGACCTTATGATGCTGAACGCGACGGGTCAATACGTCGCGTTCAGATCAGAAGGTGACACCCCGGTCATCGCGACCTGGTGGCGACAGGTTGGCCGTCACCTTCTGGTTCAGAAGACGATGCCCCTATGGTCGTGTTCTTGTCATTGAGTTTTTGGCCTTAGTGTTTGTGCCCTTGTTGGCCGACGGCCCTCTTGGGGGTTTCCGAGAGGTGTGTCATACATGCTTGTGCCTATTGGCTTGTCTTGGTTACAAGCCAGCTGTGTCGTTTGCTTGTGGTGGTTTCCCCGCATGTTCCCAGTTCGCCCAATGCTTGGCACTCGAGGGCTTGCTCGTTGTAGAGGTCTCACCGTTACCTGAACCCCCGGTCCCCGTATGCCTGTTTGAGGAAGTTCTCCGGGCGGCGGGCTAGCTCGAGCTCAGACTCTGGTAGCAGAGGGAAAAATAGTGGTGGACAGCGGCTTTGAGTCGTTTATGGAGCTCTCTTAGCTGAGTCTGGGATGCCGAGGTGGTTGAGGCGTTCTTTCCAGCGCAGATCAGCTAGTCCTTTCTCACTGCCTCTCTCGGCGTTGGCTCCAGAGCCACGTCGTGGTGTCAAGCGTGGGGCCGCAGCTCGATCGGGCTGCGGTGGTGTGTGTGTGTGTGTTCTCTATGTTGGCTCATTGGCCTCACTCTACCAAGGAGGTTGTAGGTAGGAGTTGATGGCTGGCAAGCTGGAGGAGTGGACGGTGTGTCTTCCTCTTAGCTGCCAGTGGCAATGGCTTGGTTGCTCTTGTTGTGACAATGTTACTTTCGTGTTGTTTTCAAGTGTGTTCTCATTGCCCTAACATGCACGGTGGTTGTAGCCTAGCCGTGTTCAGCTTCCGTGAGCTTGTCGGTCTGGCCTCGTTGTCCATGCTTAGTGGCTTCCGCACTGCGTGTTCTCTCAGGATGCCTTGTACAGACATCCGACCGTAGTTTCCGTAATCTGTTCCTTGGTGCCGTCCATGGTGGCACCAGTGTGTGTGGTTTCCTGACCTCGTGGTGTGTCTGGGATCCCAGGTGTTTCTGCTTGTGGGCCCTCGACCTTGTGGAGGTTTGAGGTGGTTGTGCTTATGGTTAGACGTCCTTCTCACGTGGTTGCTCGGTGTCGCTCGTGGTGACACCTGTCTGTGCCTTCCTGACCTCGTGGAGGTCTAGGATGGCGGTGCTTGTGTTGTGAGACTCTAGTCTCACGTGGTTGCTCCGGTGTTCCGTGAGCTTCTTGTCTTGGCGGTGATAATGTCATAATTTTTTGTGTTAAAGTTCATACATTTAGTTAAATTTAAATATCATTTGGTTATAAATAAGATGCAATTTGATTTTAATTTTCATTTCATCCTTAAATAAAATTTTGATAATATTAATTTTGGTAGAAAAAATAGTAGATTCATTAAATAAATTTTGAATAATTTGACTAACTTTCTTTTTACAAACATTGTACGTAAATAATCTCTTAATCTTAGATTTTCATCACTTGTAAAAATTAGTTTTAAATAGATAACACATCATGTTACATATCCCACCCAAAACCCATTAAATAAATACATTTTTTAAAAACATTTCACCACATCCCATTAAATCAATAAAAATATTCTTTTAATACCTCTCATTTCACCTATCTTGGCCACGCATACCCCTCCTTACCTTTACCCTTTTGTTTCTTCCCCAACAGAAGCAGCTGGAAGAATCGGAAGCTGATGGAGTTGGTCGTAGAAGGGCGGCTGGGTGCGCCTGGTTCGGGGTGTGCTGGTTGTGCAGATGGAGGGCTGGCACTGTGCTATGCACGGCGAGGCAAGCAGCAGGCTGGGCGGCTGCTGGCGGAGATGGTGGCAGGTGCGGCCAGATCTGGGCCAGGAGATGGGCGGTGTGGCCGGGAGATGCAGATCAGAGCGCGTGCAGGCTAGGGCTGTCCGAAGCTGGGTCAAGTGGAAGCGGCCAGGGTATGTGAAGGCAACTGGGTGCGGAGCTTTGAAGCCTGGCGATTTGAACGCAGGCGGATGCAGATGGTTGCTGTGAGGAAGGCGATGGCGCTGAGCTGGAAAGAGGCCGGTTCTCCTGGGCGCGATGGTGGTCCGATGGCGCATGCGGCAGTGCGGAGCGCCAAGGAAGTGGGGTTCTGGCGCGGCCAGATGGAGATGGTGCAGCCAGGGTGCTGGGCGGATGTGAGGTGGCGGCGTCCTGCTGAGGTGGCCTGGTGTGTGGGTGTGAAGGCAGCTGGATCTGGTGCGCCTGGTGCGGTGTGGCGCGCCAGGAAGACCAGGTAGTTGGCGATGGTGCTAGCTGCTAGTGTGTGCGAGCTGTGCACGGCGGGAGCAGATCCCGTGTGAAGCAGCTGTGCTGAGGAGCAGATCCCGTGTGAAGCACTGTGCTGAGGTGGCGATCCCGGTGGAAGCGTGTGCACTGGCGAGGAGGTGCCGATCCGGATCATGCAGAGGCAGCCAGGGCGCCTATAAGAAGACCCCAAGGCCTTCTCCGGGGGTTCTGCAGTTAGAATTTCTGAGCATTTTTAGTTTACTTTTTCACTATTCTTTCAGTTCGTTGGGAGAGTTCTTCTAGTTCTGAGGAGGGGGCTGCTGGGAGCGATCAGAGGAGGCCTTCTTCCTTTTCTTCCTTCTGTGGGTGATTCCAGAGATTGTTGATAGATCGATCCAGAGGTTGCCAGGATCGACTGTTCTTTCCTTACAGCTCTTAATTTTGTTATGTGCAAATTTTTGAGTTCGACAATTCTTACTTTCTTCTATGCAATTTGTTGAGAGATTGATCCAGAAGCAATTATGTTCCAGTTCTTCTGTGTTTACATTGTTCATTTCTGCATTTACTTGATTCAATCCAATACAGTTGTTATCTCTTCTTTTCCTGGTTTAATGGTGGGCAGTGAAAGATTGCTCTCTGTGTTGTGAGTTGGGTCAGAGGTAGATAATTTTTCTTATTTCATTTCTTTTGTGCTGATGGGAGATCCAGTCTAGTTCCTTCTTTCTTCTGTGTCTGTGAAGACATCTGGGAGGCCTTCAGCATCAGGGGTTCGGCTGCTATGGGGATGGGATTTTAGCATATGAGGTTTTCGGCTGCTGAGGATTGGTTTGAGGTTTTTCTTCTTCTCTTCTGGGGGCTGGCTGGTTCGAGGCTTAGGATTTTTTTTAGTTTCTTCTTCTCTGTATCTTCTATTCTTCTGTGAGCAGTGAGAGCAGAGTAGTGAGTGAGACGAGTGGAGATGCTTGGGGATTCTCTTGTTCACATTTAGCTAATCCTTGCCATTTTCTCTGTATTTTCTTTGAGCATCAGATTTATAGTTCTTATTGTTGAGAATTTTACTTTAGCAATTTAGATTCAACTTTCTCATTTCTGTTTGAGCATTGGAGCTATTGGAGTTTGAATTTCAGAGATTTCTTTCAGTTTGCTTTTTACTGTATTCTTCCTTTTAACAGAGCAGTGAGGGATTCGCCAGTTCAAATTTGAGTCTTGCCATTTTCTTCTGTATTTTCCTCTTTCAAGCAGAGCAGAGGTTGGAGAGTTCAGATTGTTGGGATTTTTGGTTTGATGACACGCAATATCTTCCCAATTTCTTCAGTGTTTTAGATTCCAATCCAGTGAATTGTTCTATTATTTCTTCTACTGTAAGGGGTACGATATTTTCTGGGAAATTTCTCTGGTTCAGCATCTGTAAGGTTGGGGATTTCTGTTCTTCTGTGAATGATTGGGCTGTGATTTGGCATCCGGGAGAGTTGAGTATTGCATCTGAGTTTTGTTTCTGCTACTGCGTGGGAACAATCCGAGGGTTTTGTCTTCCTCCTTCCCTCAGTTCTGTGAGAGATTCCGGGGGCTGAGGAGATCGACCCAGTGGAGCTTGCTATTTCTAATTTGCTTTGAGTTTTCTTCTTTCCTTTCTTCTGTGTGAATTACTGAGATCAGTGTTATGTTTCTTTTCTTATGTGGAGATTGTGAGGATCTGATGGCAGCTAACTTCTGGTACATCTGAATTTCTTGAGGTAGCAGTAGGCGTTTAATTTAGCAACATTAATTTTTTGTCTCTGAATTCTTTGTTCGATCTTTTATAAAGTTCTTGTTTGATTCTTGAGCTGTGAGGGCAGTGATTCTGGTGTTGTGGTGAGCTACTATTGTAGATTGCTCATCCCCTGAGCTGTAGGGGTAAATTGGTTCGTTGGTTTCTAGTTAAAGATTTCTGTCTACCGATTTGATCCCTCGAGCTATGAGGGTACAGTGATACCAATTTTTGGTTCTCAATTCTACTTGTTCTTTCATTGAGTATATTCGTCAAGTGTGGGGAATTTGATTGGTGGTTTACACATTTATTTTTAATGCATTGTTGATAGCATGATTTCAAGTCAAAGTAGTTTAAATTCAAGTTCTATTCAGCCTCTCCGTGGATATGACCTGTTCTCACCATTGTGCTAGTTCCTTTTTACTATTTTAATTCTGTGAGACAGTTTAGAGGAGGTGAGCTTGTTGATATGTGCAAGGAACTCTAGACAACGGAATTGCACAATCAACAATGCGCGCGCTTCATCTTGGCGCCGTTGCCGGGGAGGCATTAGAGTTTGATTTAGATTTGCTTTAATTTGATTTCATTTACCTTGAGATTTCATTTGACTTGTTATTGGGCTTTCATTTCAGATTTGCACACTTGGAGTGGGACTTGGAGATTTGGGCTTGGAGATTTGAAGCCCATTGGAGGAGAAGCTTGCTGAAAATTTTTTTAATTGCTTTTAATTCCGAATTTTAGATAGAAAGAGTGTGAGTGAACTTTGTAGTGAGGCTTTCATGTACTCTCTGTGCATGTACAGAGATTTCCTTCTCGTTGGCATGTAATAATTGGCCTCTTTGTGGTTTGATTGGTTTGGCATTAGTCTATAGTACCACTTTATATTTTCTTACTTTCATTTCCTTATGTTCAAAAACCAAATAAAAATTAAAAAATTTAAAATCTAAAAAATTCCAAATCGTTCTTTCATGTTAGCCGTTTGTTTGTAAATAAAATTTCCATCCTCTCTAGATTAGAATCTCATGTTTTAGGACATTCATCATTTTCATTTGAATTTTATTTCATTTTCTTGCATTGAAGAGAGCGGGGGAAAGGTAAGACTTCCACCACTTGTTTCATGCATTAGACTTAGTATTAGAAAATCCATTGTTTGAATGTGATATTTGCATTTCATAATTGTAATTGGGACTGCTTAAGGGCTTAACCCATTAGATAAAAAGATAAGGTGAGGGATTTCATCACCCTTTCCTTTGCCCAAAAATCACAAAAATTTTCACATCTTTGCATTTGCCTAAACTTTCAATAAAAATCAGTAGACTTGGCCCTAGGGTTCATAATTAGATTGTTCTTTCTTAATTCTAAAACTTCTTTAAGTCTGGGTCTAGGATTAGAGGTAAAAAGCTTACGCTTAAGTGAGCTAGAGGGTTTAATTGGGTCCTTGCGAAAGCAAGGGGGGCCTCCCTCTACTCCACCTCTTACCTGGCCAGTACAAAAAGAGTTAGGATTGGATTAAGCAAGTATAAATCTGATTTTGAGAAAATAACATAAGTCCAAGGAACACTTAGTGGTAGGATAATTTGATTTGAAAGTGTTTTGTTTGTTTGTGTTTGTTTAAAATTCATCAAAATCAATAAAAATCTTAAAAAATTCAAAAATAAAAAATAGAAGGCTTTTTATCTGTGCATGCTTGGTAGACGTTCCCAGAATTTAGATTTGACCCAACCTATAGACGAGATTGAAAGATTTTTCCATAGGATGGCCAACCAAAACAGAACCAAGTTGCTAGAAATTTAGAAGAGGCTGCACCCAGACAGATGAAGGAATACTTCATTCCTTCTGACTATCAACCTGCCACTTGCATTAGGCCGGAAATTCCGGCAAATCATTTTGAGATCAAACCTGGAACCATTCAGATGCTGCCATCTTTTTATGGCAATCCCAATGAAGACCCTTATAGGCATATAGATGAATTCTTAGAGATCTGTTCCACTGTAAGGATCCAAAACTTTACTGAAAATGCCTTAAGGTTGACCTTATTTCCATTCTCTTTAAAAGACAAAGCTAAACATTGGTTGGGAACCATAGGGAGAACTATCACAACATGGCCAGAAATGCAGCAGGAATTTTTAAAGAAATTTTACCCCATTGGTCGGACCAACACCATGAGAAGGGCAATAACTGGATTCTCCCAACACCCGGGAGAATTAATGCATGAATCATGGGAGAGATTGAAGGAGTTGCTTAGGAAATGCCCCCACCATGGTTTGTCGAGGTGGCAAATAGTTCAAGCTTTTTATGAAGGTCTGACAGAATCGAATAGGCAAATGGTTGATGCTTCGTGTGGAGGAGCATTCATGACTAAAAGTGAGGATGAGGCATATAATCTTTTTGAAACATTGAGTGAGAACTCTATCAATCATGCCTCACTCTACTCTTATGAGAGAGCGTTAGGACCTGTGAAGAAGGCAGGGATGTATGAAGTAAGAGGAAGAGGGGAACCAGACTCTAGGGTAGAAGATCTGATAGCTAGACTTGACCAAAGATTGGAGCAGAAGTTGGAACAGAAATTTGATCAATTATTATCTTTGACTGGGCAAGCCACACCCAATTTTTCTCAACAACCTGAAACTTGTGCTATGTGTGCTAGCCCAGCTCATCCCACCAGTGCTTGTCCCACTACTGCCCAATTACCCCCTTTCATTCAGGAACAAGTCCAAGCTGCTCAAGGCTTCTACAAACCCTCATATGACCCATATTCCAACACATACAATCCGGGTTGGAGAAACCATCCAAATTTTTCATGGAAAAATCAATCTGAGCAAGTTTCCCAACCTGCCTTTAAGCAATCCATGTACGGTCAATCCTATCCCAATCAAAATTCGGGATTTGGCCAATCTTCTAACTCCAACCTCCACAATACCAAGGAAATCAAAATTCCAATCAATTTGCTCACACAAATTTCCAACAACCTTCATTGAATCAACCACCACCTCCTCAACCCAATTGGGATGATAAAATGAACCAACTCCAGAACATGATGGCGACTCTATGTCAAACTGTGCAAGAACAACAAACTCAAAATCAAAATTTCAACAAAATTTTGCAAGGTTAGAGTCCCAAATTGCTGATGTATGTCAAAGGAGGGAATCCGGGCAATTGCCGAGTCAAACTATAGCAAACCCAAGGAACAACCCTCCGGATTCTTCCAGAACCAGCAATACCATCAGGGTCAGGGGTACAGACCACCACCTGCTAGACAAAATGCACCTCCACCACAGAATCCACAACAAGCTTTTGTCCAGAACATTCCTGCACCTCAAAATCAAAACCAACCTATACAACAGGATCATCCTCCTGCCCAAGCTAGGGGCCCGCAAGTAGAAAATGCAAAAACTGTGTCTACCTTAAGAAGTGGAAGAATCAGAACAAATCCTCACCCACACATGTCAAATGAGGATACGGAAAAGGAAATTGAAATTGAAATTGAAGAAGAAATTGAGGAAATTGTTGAAAAAGACAAATCCAAGGGAAAAGAGAAAAAATGAAGAACCTCTAGACACAATCAAGAGGAATGAAGATCCAAACTGTTACATCCCAAGAGTTCCTTTTCCTGAAGCTTTAAAACCAAAATCAAAAAACAAATCCACTGGTAATGAAGAACTCTTGGAACTGTTTAAGCAAGTTCACATCAACATTCCTCTCCTTGATGCCATCAAACATGTGCCGGCCTATGCCAAATTTCTAAAAGAAATGTGTACTCCAAAACGGGAAGTGAGAAACAAAACTGAAACAATAATTCTCCCAGAAATTGTGAGTACCATTGTCTTAAACCAACTCCCTAAGAAGCTTAAAGATCCGGGCACTCCACTAATTCCTTGCACCATCGGTGGAGTCACTTTTGAGAGTGGCCTTTTAGATTTGGGAGCCAGTGTCAACCTCCTACCTTCTGCCATTTTTGAGAAATTCAAGTTAGGAGAGTTGAAACCCACTTCTGTTGTCCTCCAACTAGCAGATCGATCTGTTACCACTCCTAAAGGCCTAGTTGAGGACGTGATCGTAAAAATCAATGATTGTTACTTTCCAGCCGATTTCATCATTCTGGACATGAACACTCCACAAGATTTAACCCAGTCCACCATCATCCTTGGTAGACCCTTTTTGGCTACAGCTAGAGCCAATATTGACTGTGCTACCGGGATGATGGATATATCATTTGGAGATAGGCGGGTTAGTATCAACATTTTTAGGGCATCTAGGCATCATGATGAAGGAGAAAGTTGTCTAGTGGTAGACACCTTGGAAGAGTCTTGTGTGGAAGAAGCAATAGACCAACCCTGTGCTCTAGGGTTTGAGGGAGAGGAAGGACAATTTAATTCTATGTTTCAAGATAATGATCCATCAATTCCATTTGAGTGTCCTCCTAAGGTTGAGCTAAAACCACTCCCTGCAAATTAAAGTACATCTTTTTAGGAGAGAATGAGACATGGCCCATCATAATCGCGAGTGATCTTGAGGAAGGGCAGGAAAGGAAATTGATTGATGTTTTGAAGAGTCATAGGAGAGCTATAGGTTGGACAATAGATGATCTGAGAGGGATAAGTCCTTCAGTTTGCACTCATCGCATTTACTTAGAAGAGAATGCCAAAAGTTCAATCGAGATGCAAAGAAGACTAAATCCCAACATGAAAGAAGTGTTAAGAAGGAAATTGTCAAATGGTGGATGCAGAATTTATTTATCCCATCTCTGATAGCCAGTGGGTTAGTCCAACTCAAGTTGTGCCTAAAAAGTCTGGACTAACCGTGATTCAAACTGAAAAGGGTGAGCTCATTCCCACTAGGCTGGCTACAGGATGGAGAGTGTGCATTGACTATCGCAAATTGAATGCGATGACCAAGAAAGATCATTTCCCCTTGCCTTTCATTGACCAAATCTTAGAGAAACTTGCTGGCCAAAAATTCTTTTGTTTCCTTGATGGATACTCAGGGTATAACCAAGTGGCTATTCACCCTGATGACCAAGAAAAGACCACTTTCACATGTCCATTTGGAACCTTTGCCTTTAGACGCATGCCATTCGGGCTGTGCAATGCCCCTGCAACTTTTCAACGTTGCATGTTGTCTATTTTCTCAGACATGGTTGGGGAATACTTAGAAGTCTTCATGGACGATTTCTCTGTGTTTGGAAATGACTTTGATTCGTGCCTCGACCATTTGACTGAAGTGCTCAAAAGATGCATTAATGCCAATCTTGTCTTAAGTGGGAAAAGAGCCACTTCATGGTTAAGGAGGGAATTGTCTTAGGGCATATTGTCTCAAGGAGAGGGATAGAGGTAGATAAAGCCAAGGTGAATCTCATTTCCGAATTGCCTCCTCCCAACTCTGTCAAACAAATTCGATCCTTCCTTGGTCATGCTGGATTTTATAGGAGGTTCATCAAAGACTTTTCCAAAATTGCAAGGCCATTGACTTCTTTGTTGAAAGACACTCCTTTCATTTTTGATGAAGCTTGTCATAAAGCCTTTGAGGAATTAAAAGACATTTTGACCAGAGCTCCAATTCTACAATCTCCAGATTGGTCATTACCATTTGAGATAATGTGCGATGCTTCAGATTATGCAGTAGGTGCCATTTTGGGCCAGAAAACTGATAAAGGATCTGTGGTGATTTATTATGCAAGCAGAACATTGAATGATGCTCAGATTCGATACACAACCACTGAAAAAGAGCTCCTAGCTGTTGTTTTTGCCTTAGAGAAATTCAGATCTTATCTCTTAGGAGCCAAAATCATTGTTTTCACTGACCATGCTGCCTTGAGGCATTTGCTTGCCAAAAAGGATGCCAAGCCTAGATTGATCAGATGGATTCTATTGTTACAAGAGTTTGATTTGGAAATTCATGATAAGAAAGGATCCAAGAATGTGGTAGCTGACCACTTGTCTAGAATAGTTGCCCCGGACTCTATGCCCATTAGAGATGCTTTCCCGGATGAGCACATTTTAGCCGTCTCCAACATTTTATCTCCATGGTACGCACACATTGTGAACTACAAAGTCATCGGACGAGTACCTGGAGATTGGACCAAAAATGAGAGAGAGAGATTCTTTGCTAGAGACAAGTACTTTATTTGGGAGGATCCGGAGCTATTTTTCATAGGACCAGACCAAGTGATAAGAAGATGTGTCCCTGAGAGTGAGCATCAAAGTGTCCTCAAGTTTTGTCATTCTCTCGCCTGTGGAGGACACTTTTCAGGAAAGAAGACCGCTGCTAAGGTCTTAGACTCTGGTTTCTATTGGCCCACGTTGTTTAAGGATGCCCACCAATTTTGTAAGGCCTGTCCTAGATGTCAAACCATGGGAAACATTTCTAAGAGGGACATGATGCCTCTTAACCCCATTTTGGTTGTAGAAATTTTTGATGTTTGGGGGATAGATTTATGGGACCTTTTCCACCATCCTTTGGATACACATACATTCTAGTTGCTGTTGACTATGTGTCCAAATGGATAGAAGCCATAGCCACCAAGACCAATGATCATAAGGTGGTTATCAAATTTGTTCAGAAAAACATCTTTTCTAGATTTGGGTGGCCCAAAGCAATCATTAGTGATGGAGGACCTCATTTCATTAACACCCAATTTAGGACCCTCCTAGGAAGTATGGGATCACCCATAAGCTAGCAACACCTTACCATCCCCAACTAGTGGCCAAGTGGAAGTATCAAACAGGGAGATTAAAAACATTCTTCAAAAGTCGGTTAGGCTGATAGGAAAGACTGGTCAGAAAGGTTAGATGACATTGTGTGTAGCAACCTGAATTTTTACGAAAAATAAAAATTAAATAAAGAATTTAAAACCTAGCTAAATGGATATTAAACAGAGCATTAAATAAAACCCATTAGATGGAAAAGAGTAATGGGCTTTGCTTAATGGATCTTCTAGAAATTATTGGGTCAAAAATAAGAATTTATAAAAGAGAATATAGGAAAATACCCTAAATTCGTAACTAAATTATTACCTAAATAGAAAAGAGGTATTTAATGCATTAAATAGGAAGTTTGAGTAGGAGTTGGATTCCTAAACCTACCCCATATGGATTAGCACGAATTTGGATCTCTTCCAAGTCTAAATAGGGATTGGAAAGCTTGGAAGGAGGTTAGGAAAGAGGAAATTCGGAATTTAATAGGAGTTAGAGTCCTATTAGGAAATAGAAAGAGGAGAAGCTTAAATACTCTCCTAAAACCCTCATGGCCAACCCAAGCTCGTGCCAAAGGATTCCTGGACCAGGAGGAGAGGCCAAGGAGGAGGAGATTTCGTGGGAAGAAGAAGCTTTCAAGCTCTCAACCCCGTTCTTCAAGTTCTAGCCCTAGAAGATAAATTGAGTCAAAGGTAGGCATTCTCACAAGCATAAACCATGAAACTTTTTCTGTAGGATGTATCATCTATCAGGAACGAAACCCTCAAGTTTCATAATTTTCCATCGAGTATATCTTTAGTTCTTGATTTTTCATGTTCTGCAACTCTTATGACCCCGAACCTTCATGCTTAATTCATATCTCCTTGCATACTCTATCTCATGCCTCCATATTTTTATGGGAGATACTGATGCATGATAGGCATCTTTTGCCCCTAAAAGCCCTAAATTCTGTTGAGCATGTTACTCGAATTAAATCGATCTTACTCCCTGTAGCATGTTCTATGTTACTTGTTCTTGTTCATCCTCAAACCATGTTCAAACCATGCTCTCTCTCGAATTCCTATTTACTGGAAGTACTCTCGCATGTCTAGTTTCATTTGCCCCTGATTTCATGATTTTTCATCATGTATACAATTAGTTATGATTTTCTGAACTACCCTATGTCAAAAAGGCAAGTTTCTGGACCGCAATCCAAGACAGAGCAGAACTCTGTCAGACCCAGGCCACGGACCTGAGAAAGTGACTGCCCGACATGTCGCCTTCTCAAGCCCGTCGCGACGCCCTTCTTGTCGCGTTCTCAACGCGACAGGACACCCGTCGCGTTCTGGCCGCCTGAGCAAGACAGCTCTGTCGCCTTCTGTGTAACCCCCTGTCGCGATCTGCTCTGCTCCTGTCGCCTTCTATACAGGCCTATGTCGCCTTCTCAGAGTTTTGCCTGAAAACCATGAAAAATATTTTTGTCACTTTCTAAATAATCCTTACGCCTTCTTACCGTTATACCCCCAGTAAAAACCCTACTTAAAAATGGTGCTATATTGAATGATTTAAAATACATGTTCACGACTTATTTCTATCTATGATTTCTCTTGCACTTGCACACACTTGAACCATCCATTTATGTTGAAATCTTGCAGAAAATATCTCATAATGTATCTGGTAAATTACCGAAATAAAGTATAGTAATTGCCCTATTTTAAAGGACTTGTATTCGTTTCTTGCGTTGTTCATATACCGATATCGACGCTCCACTGTTCTAGAATTCCTCTAGAACGTCGAGCACATGTTTTATATACACACTTTACTTGGCTTGTGATGAACTCTCCGTCGGATATTCCTTTCACCGGACTAGTGAACTCTTGCACAAGGCCTCCATAAGTCTCCTCTGATCATGGATTCCCACATGGTCGACGAGCCGTTGTACCCTAATACCTACGATACCCTTTAGGGATCTATATGATCCAAACGGCTATTAGAGATTCACTCTCGTCTTAAATCACGCCGGACCTCTGGACCTGTGCATAACAAGGCCAGTGGTAGGGTCGTGAGTTCCACCTGACTGCCAACACCAAGTGCGCGTGTTTTGCAACTGTTACTATCGCCTGATTACTCGACGTATTACGTGCAATGTCCATTATCTCTCATCTATACTCTACTCGCTCACCTATTCACGTTCACTCCACTATCTCGTCTATTCATCTAGTGCTCTTATCTATTTCTTAGTACTCTATACTGGCCATTGACTGATTGTCTAAAGATAAACAATATAACCAATGCCTGGCAATAAATAAAGGGCCCGATCTGGTCCTGGGATGTGCGCCCGAAAGTGCTAGTGCCCATGGGAGTTAAATGATCAGAGTGTTTGGCATTACACTCAAGTGCTATCTATCTCGACTATCTATATGACAATCAAAAACACAAACGTGCTATACTCTCTCGATGTCTAGAATGACAAACAAGTGCTATATTCGTCGTGCTATTACTATACTTGTGCTAGTTGTGCTATGGCCATTCTGCTATTCGTGCTATACTCTCTCGATGTCTAGAATGACAAACAAGTGCTATATTCGTCGTGCTATTACTATACTTGTGCTAGTTGTGCTATGGCCATTCTGCTATTCGTGCTATACTCGGTACTTGTGCTATTTTGGAAACTATACGCGATCTCGTGCTATTATGCTATCTTGTTACCTGTTGTGCTATCTCTTACTATATTTGACTCTCTTGTACTTGCTATCTCTAGACACTCTGCCATTAAATGCGTTAATTATTTAAAGCCTGCTTGAGCCTGAGATTTAAGTCCTACTGGGCGTTATCGCTCACCCTACGTTATTTGATGTTGTGTTCTCAGGTGAGACCGAGGATGACACATACACTCACGAGGAAGGGAATGACCAAGAGTGAAGCCAGGAGTACCCTTGAGTCATTATGTTATCTTAGAGTTCTAGTTAGTTATTTTCTTTTATTGCAATGTAATTGGGCCCTGTAGAATGGCTCTGATATTAGTGGTTGTAACTAGACACAGAAAAGTTATTAATGAGAAAGATTTACTTTAGCATTATTCAATGTGCAATGGTTTGATGTCTAGTACTTGCTCTATACCTTTTCTTGCAACTGCCTTCGCGCTCCGATATTCTGCGTTGGGGCGTGACATTGTGGGCCTACCGAACTGCTTTCAAAACTCCCATTAGAATGTCCCCTTACCGGCTTGTCTTTGGAAAATCATGTCATTTGCCGGTCGAACTTGAGCATAGAGCCTATTGGGCTATTAAACAAGTCAATCTTGACTTAGCCCAAGCTGGTCAACAAAGGACCCTTCATCTGAATGAGCTAGAAGAGCTCAGAAATGAGGCCTACGAAAGTTCCAAAATCTATAAAGCCAAGGCCAAAGCATTCCATGATAAACACATTCATAGAAAAACTTTTCAAGTGCATGATAAAGTTTGGTTGTTTAATTCTAGACTTCGTCTGTTTCCGGGAAAATTGAAGTCCCGGTGGGATGGGCCTTACATGGTTGTCAAAGTCTATGACAATGGCGCTGTCGTTATTCTTGATCCTAAAACTGGACAATCGTCCACTGTTAACGGGCAGAGGTTAAAGCATTTTTTTGAAAACCCGCCTTCCTTGAAAGTTGAGTCCACCAAGTTAGCTGAGCCAAATGAAGCCTAATTGCGTCTGGCTGAAGACGATAAACTTAGCGCTTCTTGGGAGGCAACCCAAGTGTACAGATTTCCTTCATCAGGTAATTTTCCGTCTTACTTTCTGTTCCTGTGAATAAGTAGGGGGGAGAGGTAGAATAAGCATGCATTCATAGTCTCCACCCCATCCATGCTTCATTTCATTTTCTTAGCTTGTACATAGAAAAATAAAAATTTCACAATGTTTCATCTTTAAATAAATCTTTGAATAAAAATGTTTGTCATTTCACAGACTATGTGTCTGATCTTTAACCATTAAAATTTTGTGGTTGTCACACTCCTTTGCAAACATCCATGTTAGATAGCATCTAGTAAATGATTACATGTACTTCTTGTCTACCTTATGTAAGGATTTATGGCAAGAAGTTTCATACACACACTACACAGCCATTGAGACTAGCTGAACCCGAATGTAGCAAATTTGTCAAGGCTAGTAGGAGAGAGGCGATTGGTTTTCTCCCCTCCCCTTAAGTGAACTGCAAAGGAAGTGAAGGAATGTGATCAAGGAACCTGACTGTTCATCCTTCCATAAAGAGGAAAAGGAAAATCAAAAGCAAAAAGCAAAAGCAAAAGAAAAATATATCTATGAAAAATGCCCCGGATCTGAGTAAAGTTGGACTCGCTACTCTTGAAAAGTGATGGGTTGTGCAGCATTATGGATGAAAAAGAAAAAAAAATTCTGAGAGCACAAAGTGCAAATAAAGGGACAAAAGTCCTCAAACTCAGAGAAATAATCCTCAAGGAAGATGGGCAGAATGGAACTGAGAGAAACAACCCGATCTGACTGAGCAAGGATCTTATTCCACAATTCTTTTCTTTTCCCTCGAATTAATCTAATCTCAATTACTAGCTGAGGCAGAGGAGCTTCAGAAGGGCTGATGTGAACTCTTAAGTGAGCTATCAATTGTGCACTAATTTTTTACCATAAACCCTTACAATTAGGAAAGACATATATCTACATTAATCTTTTACATGATGGCTGGTTAGCATGAGATATTACATATTCTAGTCCTATATTTTGAGTAACTTTTATTGCTAAGGGACTAGCAATATTCAAGTAGGGAGGAGTGATAACGTCATAATTTTTTGTGTTAAAGTTCATACATTTAGTTAAATTTAAATATCATTTGGTTATAAATAAGATGCAATTTGATTTTAATTTTCATTTCATCCTTAAATAAAATTTTGAGAATATTAATTTTGGTAGAACAAATAGTAGATTCTCATTAAATAAATTTTGAATAATTTGACTAATTTTCTTTTTACAAACATTGTACGTAAATAATCTCTTAATCTTAGATTTTCATCACTTGTAAAAATTAGTTTTAAATAGATAACACATCATGTTACATATCCCACCCAAAACCCATTAAATAAATACATTTTTTTAAAACATTTCACCACATCCCATTAAATCAATAAAAATATTCTTTTAATACCTCTCATTTCACCTATCTTGGCCACGCATACCCCTCCTTACCTTTACCCTTTTGTTTCTTCCCCAACAGAAGCAGCTGGAAGAATCCGGAAGCTGATGGAGTTGGTCGTGTGAAGGGCGGCTGGGTGCGCCTGGTTCGGGGTGTGCTGGTTGTGCAGATGGAGGGCTGGCGCTGTGCTGTGCACGGCGAGGCAAGCAGCAGGCTGGGCGGCTGCTGGGCGGAGATGGTGGCAGGTGCGGCCAGATCTGGGCCAGGAGATGGGCGATGTGGCCGGGAGATGCAGATCAGAGCGCGTGCAGGCTAGGGCTGTCCGAAGCTGGGTCAAGTGGAAGCGGCCAGGGTATGTGAAGGCAACTGGGTGCAGAGCTTTGAAGCCTGGCGATTTGAACGCAGGCGGATGCAGATGGTTGCTGTGAGGAAGGCGATGGCGCTGAGCTGGGAAGAGGCCGGTTCTCCTGGGCGCGATGGTGGTCCGATGGCGCATGCGGCGGTGCGGAGCGCCAAAGGAAGTGGGGTTCTGGCGCGGCCAGATGGAGATGGTGCAGCCAGGTGCTGTGGCGGATGTGAGGTGGCGGCGTCCTGCTGAGGTGGCCCTGGTGTGTGGGTGTGAAGGCAGCCGGATCTGGTGCGCCTGGTGCGGTGTGGCGCGGCCAGGAAGACCAGGTAGTTGGCGATGGTGCTAGCTGCTGGTGTGTGCGAGCTGTGCACGGCGGGAGCAGATCCCGTGTGAAGCAGCTGTGCTGAGGAGCAGATCCCGTGTGAAGCAGCTGTGCTGAGGTGGCGATCCCGGTGGAAGCTGTGCACTGGCGAGGAGGTGCCGATCCGGATCATGCAGAGGCAGCCTGCCTATAAGAAGACCCCAAGGCCTTCTTCTCCGGGGGTTCTGCAGTTAGAATTTCTGAGCATTTTTAGTTTACTTTTTTCACTATTCTTTCAGTTCGTTGGGGAGAGTTCTTCTAGTTCTGAGGAGGGGGCTGCTGGAAGCGATCAGAGGAGCTCCTTCTTCCTTCTTTCTTCCTTCTGTGAGTGATTCCAAAGATTGTTGATAGATCGATCCAGAGGTTGCCAGGATCGACTGTTCTTTCCTTACAGCTCTTAATTTTGTTATGTGCAAATTTTTGAGTTCGACAATTCTTACTTTCTTCTATGCAATTTGTTGAGAGATTGATCCAGAAGCAATTATTGTTCCAGTTCTTCTGTGTTTACATTGTTCATTTCTGCATTTACTTGATTCAATCCAATACAGTTGTTATCTCTTCTTTTCCTGGTTTAATGGTTGGGCAGTGAAAGATTGCTCTCTGTGTTGTGAGTTGGGTCAGAGGTAGATAATTTTTCTTATTTCATTTCTTTTGTGCTGATGGGCGATCCAGTCTAGTTCCTTCTTTCTTCTGTGTCTGTGAAGACATCTGGGAGGCCTTCAGCATCAGGGGTTCGGCTGCTATGGGGATGGGATTTTAGCATATGAGGTTTTCGGCTGCTGAGGATTGGTTTGAGGTTTTTCTTCTTCTCTTCTGGGGGCTGGCTGGTTCGAGGCTTAGGATTTTTTTTAGTTTCTTCTTCTCTGTATCTTCTATTCTTCTGTTGAGCAGTGAGAGCAGAGTAGTGAGTGAGACGAGTGGAGATGCTTGGGGATTCTCTTGTTCACATTTTAGCTTAATTCCTTGCCATTTTCTCTGTATTTTCTTTGAGCATCAGATTTATAGTTCTTATTGTTGAGAATTTTACTTTAGCAATTTAGATTCAACTTTCTCATTTCTGTTTGAGCATTGGAGCTATTGGAGTTTGAATTTTCAGAGATTTCTTTCAGTTTGCTTTTTACTGTATTCTTCCTTTTAACAGAGCAGTGAGGGATTCGCCAGTTCAGATTTGAGTCTTGCCATTTTCTTCTGTATTTTCCTCTTTCAAGCAGAGCAGAGGTTGGAGAGTTCAGATTGTTGGGATTTTTGGTTTGATGACATGCAATATCTTCCCAATTTCTTCAGTGTTTTAGATTCCAATCCAGTGAATTGTTCTATTATTTCTTCTACTGTAAGGGGTACGATATTTTCTGGGAAATTTCTCTGGTTCAGCATCTGTAAGGGTTGGGGATTTCTGTTCTTCTGTGAATGATTGGGCTGTGATTTGGCATCCGGGAGAGTTGAGTATTGCATCTGAGTTTTGTTTCTGCTACTGCGTGGGAACAATCCGAGGTGTTTTGTCTTCCTCCTTCCCTCAGTTCTGTGAGAGATTCCGGAGGGCTGAGGAGATCGACCCAGTGGAGCTTGCTATTTCTAATTTGCTTTGAGTTTTCTTCTTCCTCCTTTCTTCTGTGTGAATTACTGAGATCAGTGTTATGTTTCTTTTCTTATGTGGAGATTGTGAGGATCTGATGGCAGCTAACTTCTGGTACATCTGAATTTCTTGAGGTAGCAGTAGGCGTTTAATTTAGCAACATTAATTTTTTGTCTCTGAATTCTTTGTTCGATCTTTTATAAAGTTCTTGTTTGATTCTTGAGCTGTGAGGGCAGTGATTCTGGTGTTGTGGTGAGCTACTATTCTAGATTGCTCATCCCCTGAGCTGTAGGGGTAAATTGGTTCGTTGGTTTCTAGTTAAAGATTTCTGTCTACCGATTTGATCACTCGAGCTATGAGGGTACAGTGATACCAATTTTTGGTTCTCAATTCTACTTGTTCTTTCATTGAGTATAATTCGTCAAGTGTGGGGAATTTGATTGGTGTTGTTTACACATTTATTTTTTAATGCATTGTTGATAGCATGATTTCAAGTCAAAGTAGTTTAAATTCAAGTTCTATTCAGCCTCTCCGTGGATATGACCTGTTCTCACCATTGTGCTAGTTCCTTTTTACTATTTTAATTCTGTGAGACAGTTTAGAGGAGGTGAGCTTGTTGATATGTGCAAGGAACTCTAGACAACGGAATTGCACAATCAACAATGCGCGCGCTTCTGGCGGGTGCATGCTGAGGATTGCTTTCGCATCGTGTGTGACTCCGCTGGTTCTGCAAGAGTCGTGTCTGGCCCGACCTGGTTGTTGGTCGTGGCGTTACTCTGTTCTGCTGCTTTGTAGTACTTTGCAGTAGGTGTTTCTCGCTTTACTGCTTTCTAAAGTAGTTTGCTTCTACTTTTCTTTGGAGTTCCTGCTCCTCTGGCTGGTAAGGGACTGGTTATCCCTACTGAGCCTTGTTCATGAGGCTCACCCCCTACTTTCTTCAGGTAGGGACTCACTGTCGCAGGAGTTTGTTGCCGGATGGTTGTGGTGGCGGTTTGTTACGTTGTGCATTGCCAGCAGTGTGAGTTGTGAGCGTGGGCACTCTTGTACTGGTTTGAGTTGAGAGTTGCCTTTTTGCAAGACCTCGGGGTATGCCCCTTAAGGATTGCACTTTTCTTTCTGTACCTGTACTTTTATTTGAGACATGTTGTACATAATTTCCTTATTAATGTACAAACTTTCTTGTTATAGTTATTTGAATTCATTGCTTATCTCATTGGACTAAATTCTAACCCTTTCGGGTCTTCAGATCCGTGGGTGGCGGCGCGACCTTCGGGGTCCCTGGCGGGGGTCTAGGAGGTCGGGGCGTTACAGTGCTCGAGCTACGGACTCTGGAGCTAAGGGGAAAACAGTGGGGATAGCGTCGTAGAGTCATTTGCAGAGCTATCTTAGCTGAGTCTGGTATGTCGAGATGGTTCAGGCATTCTTCTGGCGTAGATCAACTAGTCCTTCTCACTGCCTCACTCTACATGGTTTCGGTACCTTCTAGAGGGGCCAGGCATGGGACTATAGTCCGACCAGACTACGACAGTTGTGTGGTTACTTTAGTTCCTCATCTCACTCCGACAGAAGGTGGTAGACATGGACTGGTGGTCGAGGGTAAGGCGTGTGGCCTACCTAACTAGTTGACTAGTGGTAGTTGTTATCTGGCTAGTGTCTTTATCCAGACAATTGTTCTCTGTTTGTGTTTGCAGCCTTGGGGTTCGTCCCAGTGCCATGGTGTACACGGGTTTCCGGTCCCAACGCGTTTAGACCAATGACCGTGTAGTTTACCTTATGCTTCCGCACTTACTCTATTAGTTGAATAGATTAAATTGCTTATTTATCTGTTAGACCATATATCTATTATGCTTGTTAGAACCAGTGGGAGATTGGTAGTCTCGATTAGGCTTCTTAATGAAGCTCATTCCCTCCTTTGCAGATGAGTCTCCACAGTAGTACCCACCACGGCAGGCTGAGGAGACGGGGTTGTAGTAGACGGCGTCTTCCGTGAGCAGTGTCCCTTTTATACTTGTGACTCGTCACCCTCTAGGTATGCCCCTAAGGGAACTGTTATCCCTTATTTTTAGTTCTTGTGCTTTGCTACTTTGGGACTGTACTAGACTCGTACTTTGTGTTAGGACATTTTTCTATCACTTGGTAGTACATTTTAGTGCTCGTTATTGTCTGTTACTTCCATTATATATCTTGTTAGATTGGTCCATTAGGCCTTCCAAGTCTTCGGACCCGTGGGCGGTGTTGCCGGTGGCCGGATTCTCGGTGAGAGTCGGGGTCCAGGTGTCGAGGCCATTACAACCGGGGCCTGGGCAGCTCAGGTGTAACATCTCGAGCTTTTCAGCATTCTATTGTGTGTGGGATGACTGGCCTTGTCGTGACGGAGGTGCCCGTCGCGACAGCGTCGGACGCCTGTCAGAGTGGCAGGCGTGGCAGACTGACCTGTCAGGTTGTCACGGCGCCCAGGGTGGGCGCGTTCTGGTCGCAGTCTGGGCGGCCGTCGCGATAAGGTTTGTATCGCGACGCCCCGCCCCGTCGCATTCTGGGGCCGGAGACTAAAAGCCTTGGTCGGTGCCCCTTCTTCCTTCTTTTCCCTTTTCCTCCTTTCCTCTCCTCTCCGAGGTAGAGAGGCCTCTCCCCTCTCTTCTCCGGCGGTTGGAGCTCATGGCGGAGTGACGGTGGCTCGTGCGGAGCAGGAGCGGCGCCGTGGGAGCGAGGAGGAGGTGGCGAGCTCATCGTGAAGGCCCCTTGGGGGTTTGGTTTCGTCTAATCGGTAGGGATTTTTGTGCCCTTTCTTGTTGGTGTGGATTGGGAGTCCACTTTGTGGGATGCATGCTTTTACTGCTTTCACCATGCTCCCCTCCCCACGGTTTTAGTATTTGTAGCGTGTGGGGGACCTCAGGATGTGGCATCCCGGCGGTCGGCCTTCCAACTGATGTCTCAACCGCTAAGCACGTCGCAACATCAGATAAGGCTTCGCCCCGGTCTGACGTGACCTTATCGCGGTGCGGGTGGCCGTCGCAATAAGGGTGATGTTGCGACCCTATTTCCCGTCGCGACAGGGTTGCTGTTGCGGCGTGGTCGGCTGTCGCGACAAGGGTGTCACGACCTGGTTTCCTGTCACGACAACTCTGTTGTCGCGACCCGCTTCCCCGTCATAACACAGTGCTTGTCGCGGTGGCCCTGACCGTCGCGATGTGATCGCGACAGGCTAGGAGGGCGCAACAAGACCTGTGTTGCTGTGGGTGTTTCCATGGCCCGTTTGACGTGTCGGCGTGTGCCCCAGGGCACGGTGTGCCCTTAGGACCTTCTGGTGGGAACGCGGCAGGTTGCCTCCCTGCGTTCACTGACCGAAGGTGACACCTTCGTGGCCATGTCCTAGTGACGTCGCTAGGAGGCTCGCGTCTGTCTAATAATCGATGGTCTGGTTGCCAATCGATTATTAGCAGAGCGTTGGCTTCTGTTCTGCCTAGTGGTGTTCCAGCTTTTCGAGCCGTGTCGTGTGTGCCGGCGTTGGCCGACAGCCCTTCTGGAGGTTGTTCCTGGAAGGGGTGCCATGCATTCCTGTGCCAGCTGGGCTTGTCTGGGTTACGAGCCAGTGGTGCTGTTTCTGTTGGTGTTTGCCACGCCAGTTCTCTTTCGCCCGGTGCTCGGCACTTGAGGGCTTGTTCGCGAGACAGGTTGTTACTGTTTCCTGGGACCCCTAGCCCCGCGTGCCTATGTCAGAGGGTGTTGCTCCAGGCAATAGGCATGCTCAAGTCTCAGACTTGGAGCAGAAGGGGAAAATGGTGGGGTAGTGGCGTGAGCCATTTGTAGAGCTCTCTTAGCTGGTCTGGGTCTCCGAGGTGGTTCGGCACTCGTCCGGTGCGGACCAGCTAGTCCTTCTCACTGCCTCACTCTGCGTTGGTTTCGGAGCCACGTAGGGAGGTCAAGCGTGGACCGCAGTTCGGCCAAACTGCGGTGGTTGTGGTTTCTTAGTCCACGCGTCTCACTCCGATGGGAGGGGAGACCTGGACTAAGACACTTGTGGCGGTGGCTTGGTTGTTCTTTCTCTGACATTGCTTCACATGCTGTTTCCGAGCTTGTATTCACGTTGCCCTGGTTTACATGGTGGTTGTAGCCTAGCCGTGTCTCGCTTCCTTGGGCTTTATCGGTTGGCCTTGTGGGCCGTGTTTAGTGGTTCCCGTTTTGCGGGTTCTCTCGGGGTGTCTTTTGTAGACACCCAACTGCTGTTTCGATAACCCGTTTCTTGGTGCCGTTCGTGGTGGCACCAGTAGGTGTAGTTCCCTGACCTCGTGGAGTGTCTGAGGTGCAGGTTGGTTTTGCTTGTGGACCCTCGACCTTATGGACGTCTGAGGTGGCCGTGCCTATGGTGAGACGTTGCTTCTCACATGGTTGTTTGGTCTCTCTCGTGGTGACACCTGGTTGTTCCTTCCCAACCTCGTGGAGGTCTGGGATGTTGGGTGCTTGTGTCGTGAGACTCTGGTCTCACGTGGTCGCTCCGGTGTTCCGTGAGCTTCTTTGTCTCGGTAGGTGTGTGTCGAGAGTTTTCTTCCGCATTGTGTTGCTCTGGCCCGACCTTGGTTGCAGGTCGTCGTGTTTCTCTAGTTGCTTCCGCATGTGTTTAACTCTGCTGGTTCCGCGGGAGTCGTCTTTGGCCTGACCCGGGTTGTGATCGAGGCGTTTACTCTGTTTCCGCTGCTTTGTAGTACTCTGCAGTAGGTGTTTCTCACTTTACTGCTTTGTAGAGTAGTTTTACTTTAGCTTTGTTGGAGTTCCTGCTGCTCTGGCTAGTAAGGGACTGGTAATCCCTACTAAGCCTTGTTTGTGAGGCTCACCCCCCTACTCTCTTCAGATAGGGACTTGCTGTCGCAGGAGTTCGTTGCCGGATGGTTGTGGTGGCGGTTCGTTTCGCCGTGCCTTGCCAGTAGTGTAAGTTGTGAGCGTGAGCACTTGTAGTGTGAGTTAAGAGTGTCCTTTTTGCAAGTCCTCGAGGTATGCCCCTTAAGGACTGCCCCTTTCTTTCTGTACCTGTACTATTTGTTGGGTTGAGTGTGAAAACAAGTCATTTCCCCTCATATTTTGATGATGACAAGCTGTGATTTTAATGCATAAAAATTGGAACATGTGAAATACATCACCTGAATTACCAATATTCAAAAAGCATGTTTCCAAGCACATTTATCATTTATATTCATGGTAATATATTTATCTAATGATTTATGTGTTTATTTTCTCAGGGACAAACATTTCTTGCAAAGGCAGTGTCGACACAACCATCAATGGTGTCGACACAATGACTCAGAGCAAAGGCAGAAATGTGAAGAAAAGATCATCTAGTGTCGACACTAGTCCAGGGCAGGTCGACACTAGAGACAGATCCCAGAGAAATATGTTAACAGGCCTTCATCTCAGGTCGATACTAAATCAGATAGTGTCGACACTAGAGAGCCTTCCCAGAAGGCCTGTTGTTCAGATAGCTAAAGTAGGTCGACACCAAATGCAAGCAGGTCGACACTAGATGGCTCTCCCAGAAGGCCTGTTTGTCAGATGGCCAAAGCAGGTCGACACGAGATGATATCAGGTCGACACTAGAGAGCCTTCCCAGAAGACCTGTTTTGCAGTCTGGGATATGGTGTCGACACTGAATCATCTCAGGTCGACACTAGAGACCTCTCCCAGGGAATTGATTTGCCAGTCTGGGACAGTGTGTCGACACACCTCTTGGGCAGGTCGACGCACTCCGGAATCTCTGTGACTTAACTTTTGTCCTGGACACGTGGCACCCTAGCAATCCAATTCTCATCTTCATTTTTCTCTTCTGAGTAATTCTTAGATTGTGCATGGGTTGTTGCATGAGTCTCACGAATTCACTCTTGTTGGACTAGATCTTTTGCTAGAGGATCTGAGTCTTGTGTTTTTCTAGCAAGTTGTTTGTGAGCATGCGTGCTCAGTAGTTTGTGAGTCGTCGCACTCACTGTGTGGTTTGAGCCGTCGTGCTCAGTTTGGAGTCGTCGTACTCCGGTTGTTATTTGAGCCGTCGTGCTTAGTTTGGAGTCGTCGTGCTCCAGGTGTTTCTTGAGTCGTCGTGCTCAATGGTGTTTGGAGTTGTCGTGCTCCAGTGTGAGTTGTACTCAGAGTTTTTTAGTAGTGTGGCCTCACTGTGTGAGGTGTGGACGTAGGAGTCACTGGAGGTGATTTCCGAACCACCTAAAAAATCCTCTGTGCATTGGTTTGAATTGTGGTTTGCCTTTGTATCTCGCTAGATACATGCATAGGGATTTCGTTCACACTCTAATCACACTTCAGATCAGTAAATTAATTGGGTGATTTGATCTTTGATTCAAAGTAATTTTAAATTGCCTAAGCTTCCTCGTTAATTAGTATTAGATCTATTCAACCCCCCCTTCTAGATCTGATCCTTTCACCCATCCTTTCCTAACAATTGGTATCAGAGCGGGTTAATGTCTGTTACTGATCTGATCTGATTGCTTCCGGTTGATCTCTGTGGTAATTGCTTGATCTGTGTGCTTAATCGCTCTGATTTCTTCATTTGGCATTAGAGCGGATTAACCACTCTAATTGTTAGATCTAATTCCTTGTCACATTGATTCACTGTGATTAGATCTAATAGTCTTTTGTGAGTCTTGGTATAATGGCAAATCTATTTAATCTGCATGAATCTTCTGTTTTAATTTCAGAGAAATCACCAGTCTCACTTTCATCAAGCTTTTCAAAGGAAGCACAAAGAAAAGGAGCAAAAGAAATTCACAAGTACTTTATGGCAAAGAGGAGCCTCAATGAATCCAGAAAATCAACCACTCATAAGGTTTTGGCTCTAACAGCACATTCTAAGAGCTCAGAGCATTCTTCATCCTCTTCAGAACACAAGAGCTCAAATGGGTCTAAATGGTCAGGTAAATCAACTCCAGATCCATTTGTGTATTCTAATTCTGATTCTGATGAAGATGAAAGTATGTCTTATGCTGAGTTGATTAAATTCTGTGAAAAGATGCAAAGTCTTAATGTACAACTGAACATCAAAAATAAAGACTTGAAAAAGGCTTTAAAACATTGCCATAAAGAAAGTGAAAACTTGAAAAATACAATGGAAATGCACCAGAATCATGATAAGAATCTTTCAGAAGAAAATGATAATTTGAAAAATGAAATTGAGAAATTAAATTCTGAAAAAGAGAATTTGGAAGATGAAATCCAAATCTGTGAAAATAAACTGAATGGATTGAAAGAAAATCATGAGCTATTGAAATCAAAAATCATTGATCTGGAAAATGAAAAAGAAGAGTTGATTGATCTCAATAACAATTTCAAATTTGATAATGATCAATTAAACAAACAAATCTCTAATATGGCTCATGATCATCAAATAAATGAAAGATACAAACAACTTGTTGAAGAAAATCAACACCTAAAAGGAAGATTGAATGCTTGTACCATGACAAACCATTGGACAATGAATGCAGCAATTTGAATAATAAAATCGCCGATTTGGAAAAACAAATTGCTCAATTTGAAAAATGAAAAAGAAGAAAATGAAAAATTGTTTGGATGTCATGCTAAACAAGCTTCAAATTTCAGAAAAGGAAGTAATTGCATTGAAATCTGAAAAACAGAAGCTTCAAAATGAATTGAAGAACACAAGTCTTACTTCTGTTAAAAATAAGAAAAATGATAAGAACAAAACAAAATTAACAATTGTTAAATCTGCTGCAAACAAGAACTCTTCTAAGTCTAATGAAAGTTAGTGAAAGTTCTTGTTCAGAAACAGACAGGGAAAGAGAGGAGTGCTACTGTCAAGAGGACTCATTTACTTCTTCCATCAATCCAAAAAGCTCCAAGGTAAATTTCAGATTCACATCATGCCAAGAGCTACAAAAAGGCACCTCTTTCTTCACATGGTAAGCCTCCTCACATGAAAAGGAGATTTCAGCAAATGCATTCATGCCAAGGTAAGTACCAGGTAAGAAATCCTCTCATTTGCTTTAATTGTAATAAACCTGGTCATCTTGCCAAACATTGTTGGAGTAAAGAGCAACAGTTCAATAAACATGCCAAATCAGTCCAATGCTTTTATTGTCATAAATTTGGGCATACTTTCAGGGAATGTTGGCATAGAACTGATAATCTTGTGCATACTCCCATGTTTCATGTTAATGTACATAAGAATAAAGATCATGTTCGTGCTGAAAACACTCAGAAATTCCATGTACATGAAAAAGGAACTATTGCACAAAAGATCTCTTCTAAATTCCATGCTAAAAATCTCCATGATAAAAATCTAAAAAATAGAAAACAAAATGTTAAGAATGTCAGTGGTGCATTCTATACCAATAACTCTAAGATTAGAAACCAAGATTCCAGTGTTTCTAGTCTTCAGCAAAATGCACCCAAAATAAAATCATTTTGGATTCAGAAATCTTTGTTGCAATCTAACATTGATTTCATTACAGGACCCAAGCAAGTGTGGGTCCCAAAACCAGCTTGATCAGCAAGCTGAGAAGTCTTGCAGCCATACACTGTAAATGGATTCAAGATATTGGCTGTGCAAGACTAGAAATGACTGGAGAGCACAGGTAAATTCTTTGAGAAAGAAATGAAGACTGTTCAGGTAAAATTTCTTTATCATTTCAAACATGAATTGCTTGAATTGGAATGAATGTTTAATTTTTATCTGAACAATGAGAAATGTGTTTTCAATGCTACTCCCATCAATGAACTTTATGTCATAACAATTGGAATCAGGTTTATGTTGTCATGCATGCTTAACTGTTCCCATGAGTTTGTGTGCATACTAATTGTTTTGACTTCTTGGTATATCAAATGATGACATGTGGAAAAACAAGTTATGCTTGTTTGGAAACTATCATCATGCGTGAGTAAAATACTCCGCCAAGTACCAAAAGTCATGTTATGCTTAAAGCTAATTGTGCGCATAATCATGTGTGAATTGCATGTTAACTTTTTCATTCCATGCACAAATTAAGGGGGAGTAAATTTGAAAAAGTGCAAAAATCTTGTTTAATAAATTGCCTGTTAATGCATGATTGATCATGTTCATATTCTTTGAGTGCAAACTACTTTGAATGAACATATCTGAATTACTTGTATGATCATTTCAAATCATGTAAATCTTATGGGAAGTGAGCTAGAAGAATCCTTGAGTAAAATGTTGGAGAAATATTCCTTCATGTCTGATTTGTCATCTCTTGAGAAATGAGGTAGCAAAGAAATCATTTGAACTCCACTTCATAGAAACTGAAAAGCAAATTGCTGACATCTTCACAAAACCCCTTCCTGACAGTAGATTCTCATCTTTAAGGAGAGAACTTGGTCTTTGTAAATGTCCATTGGGATTGGGTTGAGTGTTAGGCATCTTCTGAGGGGGAGTTCTTTGCATCATCATATTCATTTTCTTCCTTGATTCATACTGATCATATATCTCTCTATTTCACTTCTATTTCTTTTTGACAATGAACTCTTCAACTCATATTGTGTTGAACTTCTTGGTATATCAAATGATGATTTGAAGAAGGACAAGTTCTGCTTGTCTGGACACTTTCACTATGCGAGAGTATGTGTCTCCGCCAAGTACCAAGAAATGAAAATGCAATTATTGAGGGGGAGTTTTTATTGTTTAAAGAGAATCTTTCCTGATTTCAAAAAGTTGCATATCTTTATTCTGATGAAAAGTGGTTGAAATCCTCATCTCAGGGGGAACTAGAGAATTCACAAGTCATATCTTTTGAAAAATTCACAACTTTTCTTGCATTACATCAATTTCCTTGCATGATGTCCTCATTCAGGTGTCTAGAGTCTCAAAATGATCCTACTATATTCATTGTCAACTCTCACCTATATTCTTCAAAACTATAGAATTCAGATTTCTTTCAAAGACTGAAGGACTATGTGTGCCTTGAATCTAAACATGTTTTTGTTTGCAATTGATGTTGGATATAGATGATGTCTTTTTTATCAAAAATCTCCAAAATTTGTCAATTCAACAGAGCAATGGCATATGTGCTGAGAAACTACACACCTTCACAATGAATGAAGTGCCATGTATGTCATGAGGCACTAATGCTATCTCTGTTCAAAGGGGTTCAAAAACAAAAATAAATGAAAAGCAAAATAAATATGTCCTATTCCTTTTTGATGATGACTGAGTAACTGGAAATATTGGCGTCTAAAAAACGTATATTTTCATGTCAAAGGTCATCATTTACCCCTTTGAGACTTAACAATGGATAAATCTTTAGTATCCAGGGACTATAGTGTGTGAAAAGCATTAGTTCTTGAGTGAACAAGATGTATCTCATTTGATAGTTTGTTTCAAAAACAAAAATGTTTATATCATTGGAGAAATGTTTTAAAAGAATCATTCTTATCCATCATCAAGTTGTCTTAAAAAAGTTATTTATTTTCAACACACTTGATTTCAGTCTAAAAGATTTTTTTTATTTCTTTGAACTTGAATAATATGGTAGTGTGTAGTTGATTGTTAAATGTATTATATCCCTCAAATTATCATTTTAATGATTCAAGTCACTGAATGCTCATATCCTGTTGGATATTGTGTAAAACTTGAATTGTGTTGAATTTTTGCAAAATTTAACAAATGAATTTTTTAGTCTCTTAAATATCCTTGAAATGATTATTCCACCCATTGCTTATCATTATAAAGATGTCCCAAAAGTCACATAATTTTTCCATACTCAAATCCAAAATTTTCATCAGGCCAGGTCGACACTACTCCATCTAGTGTCGACACACTTTCACTCAGGTCGACACTCACCTCCTCTAGTGTCGACACTGACCCCCCTGCCAGACTCATTTAAGCCGTGGGCGCCGGTTAAGCGTTTGATGTTCCTGCGGGGTAGGGTATCCTAAAACCCCCTTTTTTCTTCTCCAGGTCGACCCGACGGTCGGCTTCTTCCTGGAATCCGGCAGGTTTTTCGAATCCGTCTCCTCCTCTACTCTCCTCCATCCCTTCCCTGTTCTTCCTCTCTCATTCCTCTCTCTCCATCGTCCCATATTTCCTATTCCATGGCACCAAAGCAGATCCCTCGCCGTGGAGTAAAATCAAGGGCTACGGCAAGGCCCAATCCGGCGGATGAGGTTCCTCCTACTGAGAGGAGAACAAGAGACGCCATGATCTTGCAGAGCAGCCAGGATCTCATCTGCTAAGAGAGGTAGGGCATCCTCTTCTGGTCCAGGTCGACGGTCTGTGTACCCTAGAAGGAAAATCTTGGATTCCTCTCCTGAAACCTCTGAAAAGTCCACATCTTCATCTTCATCCTCAGAATCTTCCCAGCCCTCTAAGAGACCTCCTTCCAAACCCCTAAGTGCAGGGAAGACCATCTTAAAACCCAGGGCAGTAGACTTGGATGACAGTGAGCTGATTGTTGCTTTTCCTGAGGTTATAAATTTCTTCAAATTCCAGTCTTGGCAATCCTTTATCTCAAATTTTCACATCATATACCCTAGACTTGTCCAAGAATTCTATCAGAATTTGGAATGCACTGATGAGGGATACAAGTCAAAGGTCAAAGGGATTGTCATAGATATGCCTACAGACATAGCAGCCACAATTTTCAAAATTCCAGATGAAGGAGAAGACTACCACAACTTTGAGTTCAACCTTCATGAAGCATATACCATCATGACAGGATTGCCTGTAGATGAGTCTGATCCTAAGCAAACCCATGTTACCAAATTCAACACCAACGCTTTTCCAATTGTGTTGAGGCTTACCCATCACATGCTCACTACCATCATCACACCCCAAGGTGGTGGGAGGGACAGACTCACTGATATTCAAAGGTTTGTGCTATATTGTATGAGCAAGGACATCAAGATAAACCTCCATGTCATCATGTACCAGATCATTTCTGAGACCACTAGGGCAGATTTGCATAGATCACTTCCATATGCAGCCCATTTGACTCAAATGTTTAAACACTTTGGTGTGTCTCTTGAAAATGAAAAGTCTGAGAAAATTCCTAAGTCCAACATCTATTGCTTTAAGCATGTTAAAAAATCCATGGGCTTTAGGATTGTGGGTGATCAAGTGAGGAGAGGGCCAGCTGCAGTAGAGGCCCCTGTGGTCCAAGAGGAACAGCCTCCAGTACAAGAGGAACAGCCTCCAGTGCAAGAGGAACAGCCTCCAGCTCTAGAGGATCAGCCTCAAGTACATGAGGACCAGCCTCCCATAAATGAGGATCAGCCTCCTGTGGCAGCTCAAGTTGATGAACCATTCATTGCCCCTCATTCACCTCAACTTCAACCCTCCTCCTCCATGAACCTTGAAACTGAAATCCCATCCTTTTCTCCACCACCCCCAGTTCATGCATCATCCTCCTTTGGTGGACCTTCTGTTCCACCAGAGCTATACACTTTCTTGAATGACAAGTTTGATGCTTTGAACACCTCTATTCAATCCATGTCAGAAAATTTTGAATTGAGGATTCAGAGGTTGGAGAATTCTGTGTCTGCCAGGTTCATTGAACAGAAAGCAGCCTCAGACCATGCCACCCAAAGATTCAACAGGCTCATTGGCACCTTGGCTGATGCTTCAGTGGACCTTAAAGAACATCAAGAGAAGTTGGAGACAGTCCTTAAGGGAATTTTGGCAAATTCCCAAGCTGATGTCTTCAACACAAAGGAGACACTTTCTCATATAAGCAAAATAAGACTATCCTTTGCACACTTGGTGGATGACTTGGAGAGCATGAGAATCTCTCTGCTCACATTGATGAAGAGATGTCTGCACTCAAGAGGGAATTCAAAGTTTTGAATAGGCCTGGTTGGTCAACTGGATCTTCTTCCTCTTCACAGCCAGTGTCCAATGAGTTTAGTGCACTTCAAGCTTCAATGTCAGAGAACTCAGAGAGGATGGAGCATCTTCTGCATACAAGACTCTCAACTATCCAAGCTCAAATGAAGTTTAGTCTAACTTCCATGGAAAAGAGATTAACGGATATTTAGACAATTTTGTTACCTATTCCTCCTCCTCCTCCTCCCCAATAATGTAATTTCTTTTGATGATGTCAAAGGGGGAGAAGATAGCAAGATTGTAATGCTCACATCTTTAATGAAATGAATAGAAATGTTTGTGCCTTCATTGTGTCTGAAAAATGTTTTGAATTAATGTGAATGTAAATCTTTTGAATGAATGTGAATGTGATGAATGCTTGTCAAGCTGCTTGACCTTTGTGTGAGAATAGCTTATCTTTAGTAACATTGTGTATTTCATGTGTGCTACTTTCAAATGTCACTAAAAATGTTCAAAGGTCCTTGACAAGTATGAATAAAAGGAAATGAAAATGCTTAAAATCACATTTCATCAAAACTTCACTTCTATATAGTTTTAAGGTTCACATCATCAAAAAGGGGGAGATTGTTGGGTTGAGTGTGAAAACAAGTCATTTCCCCTCATATTTTGATGATGACAAGTTGTGATTTTAATGCATAAAAATTAGAACATGTGAAATACATCACATGAATTACCAATATTCAAAAAGCATGTTTCCAAGCACATTTATCATTTATATTCATGATAATATATTTATCTAATGATTTATGTGTTTATTTTCTCAGGGACAAACATTTCTTGCAAAGGCAGTGTCGACACAACCATCAGTGGTGTCGACACAATGACTCAGAGCAAAGGCAGAAATGTGAAGAAAAAATCATCTAGTGTCGACACTAGTCCAGGGCAGGTCGACACTAGAGACAGATCCCAGAGAAATATGTTAACAGGCCTTCATCTCAGGTCGACACTAAATCAGATAATGTCGACACTAGAGAGCCTTCCCAGAAGGCCTGTTGTTCAGATAGCTAAAGCAGGTCGACACCAAATGCAGGCAGGTTGACACTAGATGGCTCTCCCAGAAGGCCTGTTTGTCAGATGGCCAAAGCTAGTCGACACGAAATGATATCAGGTCGACACTATAGAGCCTTCTCAGAAGGCCTGTTTTGCAGTCTGGGACATGGTGTCGACACTGAATCATCTCAGGTCGACACTAGAGACCTCTCCCAGGGAATTAATTTGCCAGTCTGGGACAGTGTGTCGACACACCTCTTGGGCAGGTCGACACACTCCGGAATCTCTGTGACTTAACTTTTGTCCTAGACACGTGGCACCCTAGGGATGTGTTGGATTAGCCTTGGATCATGTGCCCACGACCCCCAAGGGTACATCTGAGCAATTAGGGGTATAAATACCCTCCTATTGGCTCTCCAACAAGTAAGAACCCTTTCAGAGCCTCCAAGAGATCCCGTTGGCGGCTAGAAGGTTCTCCTCCCTGTTCTTGCCTTCCTGGTGCATCCTCAAGCCGAATTCTCATCTGCTCAAGCAAGAGAAGTGGTAATTGATCGTTGAAGAAGTAATTGGAGCACCTTAAGGAAGCAGATCAAGTAGAAGCCGATTTCTGTGAAGAATTCGAGGAAAATCTTGAAGATCAAAGTGCAGAGCATCGTCCAGGAACTTCCAAAGTTCAAAGCACTTCCAATTCGAATTTCTACAAGGGAGTACATCTGAAGAGAAAAACTATCAATCCAATTCTCATCTTCATTTTTCTCTTCTGAGTAATTCTGAGATTGTGCATGGGTTGTTGCATGAGTCTCACGAATTCACTCTTGTTGGACTAGATGTTTTGCTAGAGGATCTGAGTCTTGTGTTTTTCTAGAAAGTTGTTTGTGAGCCTGCGTGCTCAGTAGTTTGTGAGTCATCGCACTCACTGTGTGGTTTGAGCCGTCGTGCTCAGTTTGGAGTCGTCGTACTCCGGTTGTTATTTGAGCCGTCGTGCTCAGTTTGGAGTCGTCGTGCTCTAGGTGTTTCTTGAGTCGTCGTGCTCAAGGGTGTTTGGAGTCGTCGTGCTCCAGTGTGAGTTGTACTCAGAGTTTTTTAGTAGTGTGGCTTCACTGTGTGAGGGGTGGACGTAGGAGTCACTGGAGGTGATTTCCGAACCACCTAAAAAATCCTCTGTGCATTGGTTTGAATTGTGGTTTGCCTTTGTATCTCGCTAGATGCATGCATAGGGATTTCGTTCACACTACTAATTGTTTTGCTCACACTCTAATCACACTTCAGATCAGTAAATTAATTGGGTGATTTGATCTTTGATTCAAAGTATTTTAAATTGCCTAAGCTTCCGCGTTAATTAGTATTAGATCTATTCAACCCCCCTTCTAGATCTGATCCTTTCACCCATCCTTTCCTAACACTATTTGGGACATGTTGTACATATTTCTTTTATTATGTATGAACTTTCTTGTTATAATTATTTGAATTCATTTCTTATCTCACTGGAATAAATTCTAGCCCTTCTGGGCCTTCGGATCCATGGGTGGCGGTGCGACCATCGGGGTCCCTGGCAGGGGTTCGGGAGGTCGAGTCGTTACATCAGGCCTACGGTGCATTGCGTCAGGCAGGGCTTCTTGCCCCCCTTTTTGGGCTTTTCGGACTCCATGTTTCACATCATTTTTGGCGTTGGGGTTGTCTCGACTGCGCTAGTGGGCCAGTCTAGGGTTGAGGACTACTGTACCTGATTCCTCGAATTCCATGCCCGCCCGGGTCGGCTCTGACCAAGCCGACAGGACCATTTTGACGAGTTAACCCGGATAGTCGCACTGGCGTTTTCGGCACCCATGGGGTGAGTTCCGAGGGCCAATCGATTGTCCGGGGTAGAAATATAAGATTTTTTAGGTTGAATGTCAATCAGGTACTTTAGCCGGTCCGCTTCCGCGTTGAGTTTTCGTACCGTACTCGTGATGTTTGTGCTGACTCCCTAGCACTGTGCCTTACTAGTCTTCGCCCAGCGCTTTGGCACTTGAGAGCTTGTCCCGGTGCACAGTGCGCTTTTACATTGTTACTGTTTCCTGGGACCCCCGTCCTTGTGGGCCTGTTGAGGGTGGTCTCCGAGCCACGAGTGCATTCGCCGAGCGTTTGTTCGGGCGAAGGGGAAAATAGTGTTGGACAGTGGCGTCGAGTAGTTTGCAGAGCTCTCTTTGTTGGTCTAGGTCCCACGGATTTTAGAGGGTTGCAGTGCGGTCTAGCTACTCTGTTCTCACTACCTCGCCTCATACAGTTTCGAAGCCATGCAGGGAGGATAGGCGTGGGACCGTAGTCAGGCCAGACTACAGCTTGTGGTTGTGTTTATCCACGTGTCTCACTCCCATGGGAGGGGAGACCTGGACTCATGGTCGAGCAGTAAGACACTAGTGAGCACACCTGACCACTAATGTAACGGCCCCGACACCTAGACTCCCAGCTCCCACCAAGGATCCGACTATCGGTACGGCCACCCATGGGGCCGAAGACCCGGATGGGCTAATGGACCAGTCTAACAAGATAGGTAACAAAATTAAGTAATGACAACAAGCACTAAAATGTTCTAACAAGTGAAGGAAAAGCGTCCAACACAAAGTACGAGTCTAGTACACTCTCAAAGTAACAAAGTACAAGTTCAGAAAGAAAGGGAATAATAGATCCCTTAGGGCCATATCACGAGGGTGACGAAACAAGTACGAAGGGAACACTACTCATAGAAGACGTTGTCTACTACGGCCCCGTCTCCTCAACCCGCTGTGGAGGGTACTACTATGAAGTCTCACTTGTAAAGAAGGGAATGAGCTTCACGAAGAAGCCCAATAGGGACTACCAATCTCCCACTGGTTCTAATAGCAGAATAGATATATGTGTATAATTGAAATTTAAGCAAGTAAATCTATTCTACTAAAAAATAAGTGCGAAAGCAGAAAGTAACTACACGGCCATCAGTCTAAAACAATGTCGGGACCAGAAACCTATGTAAACCACGACACTGGGAAGAACCCAAAGCTGCAAACTCAGACAGTGAACAATTGTCTAGACAAAGACACTAGCAATGGAAGGCAACTACCACTAGTCAACTGGTCAGGTGCGCCACGCGCCTTATCCTCGACCACCAGTCCATGTCTAACACCTCTCGTCGGAGTGAGATGCGGAACTACAAGTAACCACAAACTGCCATAGTCTGGCCGAGCTACGGTCCCACGCGTGGCCCCTCTAGATGGTACTGGAACCACGTAGAGTGAGGCAGTGAGAAGGACTAGTGATCTATGCCGGAAGAACACCAAAAACCACCTAGGCATCTCAGACTCAGCTAAGAGAGCTCTACAAATGACTCTATGCCACTGTCCTCACCATTTTCCCCTATGCTACCAGAGTCCATGACTCGAGCTTGCCCGTCGCCTGGAGAACTCTCTCAACAGACGCGCAGGGACTGGGGGTCCAGGTAACGGTAATAACCTCTCAACGGACAAGCCCACAAGTGCCTAGCACCGGGCGAACGACTAGTGTAGGGCCGAGGTAGGAAACAACACAGGTGACAAGAAATAGAGAAGCAGCGGAACGGAACTCTGAATAGGTTGCTAGTCACTCTCTGTTTGAGAAGGCGACAGGGTTACTGTCTCTTTCTCACAGAAGGCAACACAAGTGTTGTCACCATAAGAACGTGACACCTAGTTTGTCACGAGCTAGGTAGCAACAAGGGTGTTGTCGCGGCCACAGTCAGAGGTCCGGGTGACCACCCGAGACCTCCCACAACCCACAAGTAAAACCATGCATGAAGGTGACGGCCACCGTATCGCTACCAGAACGCGACAAGGTGTGGCGTCGTGTTCACACCAGAAAGAGATGGATTGACCTGTTGTGATCTAGGTCGCGACACAGACAAAGACACCCAGACGTCCAAAACAACCCACAAACCACAAGTCCGATGATCATAGAGGGAGGGGAACATGTAGGATGATGTAAACACATGATTTAAGCTCAAACCACCCTCATCTACGCCCATGCATGTCAAGGATATGCATCTACACTCCAAAAAACCTCACATGCATGCATGATAACACTCAAATCCCAGACCCCCAAACATGTTCAATGGATCAAACCAAGCATTCATAACACTTAACATGGCTTCTACAAGGCTTGGAGAAGGGTAGGTGATCCTAGCATGGTAGAACTAAGGGGAAGAAGAGGGTCCTGAACTCAAAATGAAGAGCCAACTCGTTGGGGTCTTCTCGTGTGCATGGCCACCTCCTCCTCGCTCCAAGCTCCACAGTCAAGCCGTCTATGAGCAACGAGCATGTTCCTACTAGCTAGAGAAGAGTCACCACCACGAAGGAGAGGAAGCCACGCCGGAGAAGCCCCAACACACCTCACTCAAGCCCTCACACTTTCCTCGTGGGGAGGCTAACACACAGGGTTGGAGGAAGAGAGAATTTCGCCAAAAGAGGGGAAGAAGAAGACAGGTCTAAAGGCCTTGCATATATAGGCCTCGGATCTGAGAACGCAACAGCCAACTCGTCGCGTTCACTTACTGAACGCAACGGATAACCTATCGCGATCACAAGGTCATGGTCAGACCTGACCAACAGCTCCACCACGTGTCATCCTCGCAGACCTGACACCATGAACGTGACACTTGACATGTCGCCTTCATCTGTCAACGCTTGACACTTGTCCCAATTGTCCCGACAATAAGACGACAAAACTACATGCTACAGTTAGAAGGTAGAATGCGATGACATGCCTGTCGCGTTCCCAACCAGAATGCGACAGCCACCTCATCGCCTTCAGAAGGCAACGGCCTGATACATCGCTACGTTCATCAAAAGGTGGCTGACCAAGGAAAGGAGGATGTTACAACTGACTAGTAGAGGCTGGGTTGTGGCTAGTGTGTGTTGTCCAGACGAGGACTTTCAGTTTGTGTGTGCAGCCTAGTAGCGTGCACGGAGCACGCTTATCGAGTTTAAGACTGTGTGCAGTTGTGCCAAGTTGGCGATACTCGTAGACCCATGTACTTCCCATTTACTTACTTTAGTACCTACACAATTATTATTTTATTATATTCCTGCTCAGTTGGTAGTTGTGTTTACTTGAGTTACCACCGCCTTCCCGCTTGGTGTGGTTAGTTTAGTTGTTGTAGTACTACTGTTCTTCCTACCTAGTTAGTTGCACTGTTCTTGTTTTTGTTGCTCGAACCGGTGAGGGGATGGGTTCCCTACTGGGCTTCATTCGCGAAGCTCATTCCCCTTACTTCCTTCTAGGTTTGAGTTCGCAAGAGCTGGTGCTTGTGTTCGGACAGTCAATGTTGTGCCGCTTGTTGTCAGCAGCGTTAGAAATGGTCAGTATTTCCTTTTGCACTTGAATTATTATCTGGGACATTGTGTATATTTTTATATTCTATTGTTTATTTTCTTTAATTGCTTAGCTATTGTAACTTGTGTATATCTCACTAGACATATTTCTTAACCCTTCTGGGTCCTCGGATCCGTGGGTGGCGGTCCAAGGGTCGGGTACTTGGAGGGTTCCGGGTATCGGATTCTTGGGTTGTTACGGTCGAATGGCCTGATCAACCATGTAGTGGTTAGTTTGTACTCTATTAGTACATGAGATTAAGCGGTCCGATCAATCGTACACCGATTGACACACTTAATTAATCACGTATAAGAACACATTAGAACCCTCTAAATATATATGGCTGCTAACCTCCTCCATCTTCTACTTTGTATGAAGAGGGGCATGTAGTTAAATTAATAGTGAGATAGAACCAAGACTAAAATTTAAATGTGTATTTAAATGATAATATTTATATAACTTGTCTAAATAAAAAATTAATTGATTTAAATATTAATCATACATTTAACATTTACCAACATACACCAAGGCTGATTAGAGCCACTAACATATGTTTACATTTATCAATGGCTAGAAGCACCTGCTGACATATGTTAACTTATGTCAACGGCCCTCCATAGTTGTTGATGTAACGCCCCGATGCCCGGACCCCCGGCTCCCACTAAGGATTCAACCGTCGGCACCGCCACCCATGGGCCCGAAGACCCGGAAGGGCTAACTGACCAGTCTAACAAGATATGTAGCAGAAGTAAGTAACGACAACAAGCACTAAAATGTACTAACAAGTGAAGGAAAAGTGTCCAACACAAGGCACGAGTCTAGTACAGTCCCAAATTAACAAAGTACAAGTGCAGAAAGAAAGGGAGTAACAGATCCCTTAGGGACATACCCCGAGGGTGACGAAACAAGTACGAAGGGAACATTGTTCACAGATGATGTCGTCTACTATGGCCCTGTCTCCTCAGCCTGCTGCAGAGGGTACTGCTGTGAAGTCTCACCTGTAAAGAAGGGAATGAGCTTCACGAAGAAGCCCAGTAGGGACTACCAATCTCCCATTGGTTCTAATAGTAGAATAGATATATGTGTATAATTAAAATTAAGCAAGTAAATCTATTTTACTAACATAATAAGTGAGTAAGCGGCAAGTAACTACACGGTCATCAGTCTAAAACAATGTCGAGACTGGAAACCTGTATAAACCACGGCATTGGGAAGAACCCAAGGCTGCAAACTCAGACAGTGAACAACTGTCTAGACAAAGACACTAGCCACGTAAGGCAAATACCACTAGTCAACCGGTCAGGTGCACCACGCGCCTTATCCTCGACCACCAATCCATGTCTAACACCTCCTGTTGGAGTGAGACAGGGGACTAAAGTAACCATAAACTACCTTAGTCTGGTCGGACTACGGTCCTACGCCTGGCCCCTCTAGATGGTACCGGAACCACGTAGAGTGAGGCAATGAGAAGGACTAGCTGATCTGCGCCGAAAGAACACCAAAAACCACCTCGGCGTCCCAGACTCAGCTAAGAGAGCTCTGCAAATGATTCTACTTCATTGTCCCCACCATTTTCCCCTCTACTACCAGAGTCCGTAACTCGAGCTCGCCCGCCGCCAGGAGGACTCCCTCAATGGGCGTGTGGGAACCGGGGGTCCATGTAATGGTAACAACGACAAGCCCACAAGTGCCTAGCACCGGGCAAACGACTACTGCAGGACCGTGCTAGGAGATAGCACAGGTGCCAAAAAATAGAGTCGCAGTGGAACGAAACTCCGAACAGGTTGCCAGTCACTCTCTGTCTGAGAAGGCAATAGGGTTATTGTCGCTTTCTCACAGAAGACGACACAAGGGCTGTCACCACAAGAAGGCGACAACTGATCTATCACGACCTGGGTCAAAAGGCGACAGGAAAACTGTCGCGAGCTGGGTCGCGACAAGGGCGTTGTCGCAACCATAGTCAGAGGTCCAAGTGACCACCTGAGACCTCCCACAACCGAGAGGTAAAACCAGAGATGAAGGCGACGGCCACCCTGTCACTACCAGAACGTGACAGGGTGTGGCATCACGTTCACACCAGAAGGCGACGGGTCAACCTGTCGCGATCTGGTCGCAACAAGAACCTTGTCGCGACCATAGATAGAGACACCCGAGACCTCCAAAACAAACCACAAACCACAAGTCCGGTGATCATAGAGGGAGGGGAGCATGTAGGATGATGTAAACGCATGATTTAAGCTTAAACCACCCTCATCCACGCCCATGAATGTCAAGGATATGCATCTACACTCCAAAAACCTCACATGCATGCATGGTAACACTCAAACCCCAAACTCTCAAACATGCTCAAAGGATCAAACCAAGCATCCATAACACTTAACATCGGACGGGTCGACCTATCGCGATCTGGGTCACGACCACAGACAGAGACACCCGAGACCTCCAAAACAAACCACAAGTCTAGTGATCATAGATGGAGGGGAGCATGTAGGATGATGTAAACGCATGACTTAAGCTCAAACCATCCTCATTCACGCCCATGCATGTCAAGAATATGCATCTACACTCCAAAAACCTCACATGCATGCATGGTAACACTCAAACTCTAAACTCCCAAACATGCTCAAAGGATCAAACCAAGCATTCATAACACTTAACATGGCTTCTACAAGGCTTGGAGAAGGGTGGTGATCCTAGCATGGTAGGACTAGGGGGAAGAAGAGGGTCCCTTCCTCAAAATGAAGAGCCAACCCGTTGGGGTCTTCTCGTGTGCATGGCCACCTCCTCCTCGCTCAAAGCTCCACGGTCACGCTGTCCACGAGCAACGAGCGTCCTTCTACAAGCCGGAGAAGAGTCACCACCAGGAAGGAGAGGAAGCCACGCCAGAGAAGCCCCAACACACCTCACTCAAGCCCTCACACTCTCCTCATGGGGAGGCTAACACACAGGGTCAGAGGAAGAGAGAAATTCACCCAAAGATGGGAAGAAGAAGACAGGTCTGAAAGCCTTGCATATATAGGCCTCGGATCTGAGAACGCGACAGCCAACCTGTCGCGTTCACTTACTGGATGCGATGGATAACCTATCACGATCACAAGGTCATGGTCAGACCTGACCAATGACTCCGCCACGTGTCATCCTTGCAGACTTGACACCATGAATGCGACACCTGACATGTTGCCTTCATCTGTCAGTACTTGACACTTGTCCCAACTGTACCAACAGCAAGACGAAAAAACTGCATGTTGCAGTCAGAAGGTTGAACGCAACGACATGTCTGTCGCGTTCCCAACCAGAATGCGACAGCACCTCGTCGCCTTCAGAAGGCGACGGCCCGATACGTTGCTATCTTCATCAGAGGGTAGCTGACCAAGGAAAGGAGGATGTTACAGTTGACATATTTTCAATATATGCCACCAGCCCACCCTAGTTGCTTATGTTAATGGTTGAGAAAGATCATTACCATATACCACTTATGTCAACAACTAAAATGTAGTCACTGAAAAATGTTAACATATGTCAATGATTGCTTTCAGTTGCTAACAAATGTTAATATAGATTAGCGACTTCCCTATAGCCATGGACATAAGTGGCATATGGTAGGTGACCTTTCTCAGCAGTTGACATATCCCTCATTTCTTGTAGTGTGACGGATCGATTGATCAGTTAAGTTTTGATGGGAGTGCAGTACATGCATGTTGGAGAAGAGATTAAGTATATATGCTTAGAGTGCTATCCAGGAAACTTAGAAAATCCTTCAACCAATGTTGCTTGTTGGAAGCTGCATATAGGATCTTATCTATTGAAGGGCACAATGTTAATTATAAGCTGCCAAATATGGAGGAAAGTGTTTGGATGGGACAGAAATAAATTAATGTTTTCGAGAAGGCTAGCTGGCTGCTATTGCCACCAGTACCAAAGGAAATTTAGAGATCACTGCAGGGCTGCAGGGTGTGCTAGCTCAACAAACATGCATCAGAAGCAAAGCAAAGCCAAAGGACAACACACCCACTTCTCTGTCTGTTAATTACGTTAGGCAATATGTGCACACATATAAGTCGTTCAGCATGAGGACAAGGGCTGCAGTGGTTCACATAATCCCTTGGGAATGAGCACATTTGATTTCAAGTATATTTTTGTTGAGAGTCTCGTGAGGATCCTGACGTCCCCCAAACCCTTACCCGGGAAGAAACTAAGTGGAGGAGCCCACCTCTTAAGCACGAGTAGTAGCTAGCTACGTACTGAAGAAACAAAAATCTTATTTTCTTCACACACACACACACATTCTTCCACATATGCAGTTTTCGTCTCTTGTGGGTAGGAGAGGGTGGAGAATATTTCCTGGAGAACTACCCCTGATGTTGGCGTCTTCCAAAATGGCCATAGACCATCGAACCGCTAGCAAGGCTAAAGCTTTCTTAGAAGGCTACAAACAAATCTCTCTCCTGTATGACTACAGTCAAATTTTTCTCTTGCAGGCTTTTCACGTCGAGACAACAACCCCAAAAATAGTGGCAGCGATGGCGGCAGTGTTCGTCTTAGGAAGATAATTTATATGGGCATCTCTCTCTTTCTCTCTCTCGCACATTAATAAATACACAAACATTTTTCACGTATACAAGACTTATTGTAAATTTGGTGACAAAATATTGCTATATGATATCATTGTTGGGTCATTTAACTCGAAATCATAAGGTAATTAAGCGAAAGAAAGATTATGTCTTGAATTGTGCATAGGAAAATAGTAGTCTTCTCTGCCATTTCATTTGCGTGAGACGTCTCGGGAAAATGGAGTAGAGAACACATTGTATTCGTATTTTTATCTACACATGGAGGTTATTATATATGTGCTCTCTTATGTACAAAATGATTAATGTTTTCGATGCCACATTAGATTATTAAACTATATTTTATCTCCATTTATATTAATCTTACATAATGACTGAAGGGAGTTTCGCACTGTATTCATATTTTTTTCTCTAATCCTGAGTCATTAATCTAGGCTAACTTATTAATATGAACCTTCTCATAAAGGTAAAATTAGACCCAAGATGTGGACAATAACATAACCATCAGTTGATATCAAAGTGGATCATTAGGTAGTCAGCTCAAATTTGTCATGTAATGTTTGGGTGGACAATATATGTTATTTCTTTCTTTCTTTTCTTGTTATGTCTCTTCATTTATCGTCTGATTAGAATCATATAAAATTGGGGGTTCCCATACAATACCAAGTTGTTTGTTTTTCAAGCTACCTTAAAATACTGAGTAAAGTGGGCATCATATCATAATCATCCTACATGCATCTCTTAACCTACAATGTCAAAGTTAGAAGTGCGTGGTGCTGGAAAACAAATGAAAATATTAAGGATATATAAACATGAAAAATCCAGTTCATCGAATGAAAACATGATAGGGTTAGATTTGGTTGGATATGGGAACCTACCGAATAAAGTAATTAATAACTTAGTTTCATTATAATTGACGTCAACTAATCATTTAGCTAATGGTCATTTTTCTTTGGAAATAAATCCAAACATTTTGACACATTTCGTATTATTGCTGACCATCATGGAGATAAATCCTGCTGATCGGTACTACACTAGCTAGCGATTTCCACATTTAATAAAAGAAACGGAAAACATGGACTTCGCTTGTAATATATATACCTGGAACAGTGGTACTCAGTACCCCTATCTATTATGTATCTACAAATCCTTTCTGAAATCGCACATTCTTTCGGTGTAAACTAATACTTTCTTGATGCCAAGCAGATGCACATTATTCCCAACTACATGACTCTTAATTTGCTCACCTTATAATATTAACCTGCATATGAAATCCCTAGTTTTAACATTATTATAAACAAGTCATCCCACATGTCAACCGGAAACAAAGCTAATGGGAAAGCAAATTAACCTGTTAACATCAAGGCCTTCCTGTAAACAATTCAACATAGGATCCTTCTGACCACCAAACATTCCGATCCTTCCTTCTGATCCATAGCTAGTGAGGAAAGAGGGAGTCATACCCTCCCCAACCCCACCCCCCAAAAGAAAAAACCATTTGCTCCCCCGCCTGCCCTCGTGACATGTCCCAGTTATACTGTTCAGACAAATGTGTAAAAAGTTGACACCTTTGTAATCATCCCAACTCCCTGTCTTGTATTCACTTCTTTAAAAGGCCGGGAGGCCCACACTTGATTCCCCCTCTGAAAGTGACAAGATGGGGAATCCAACCGCCGGAGAGAAGGATTATGGTAAACTAGCATTTGGGTGCAATCAAGTTTACACTAGGCTACAAAACATGACATACATACCTTATAATGCAACCACAGGACTTGGAGTTGTATAATATTGTCCCCGAGAAATACCACTAGGGAATGTCTTGGGCACTAAATTAAAAGTGGCTTTCCCTGATCACCTCGTTCCCAAGTTCAAATGACATGCTCCAGAACACACCGTGCACGGAATTTCCTGTGTATGTATTCTAAGATAATTGATGACGCTTGCCATTTTTAATCAAAGCCCGTAGCTGAAAATACCATACAGATCATGAGATCTTCTATACGTTGGTCAGATACCACATGCTGGGTCATGTCTATGTGAGATTAATTATATATATCAGGCAGTGCCTTGAGAACGTACATATATACAATTGTTAGATTTCACATGCCTCACTTAAAAACCTATGGGAAAGACGGAGCTGGCATTGGAAACATTCCAAAGGCACCTTAAGAGCTTTCACTGTGCTGGTCACACAAAAAGGTCGGCTAGGGTTTTGGCCAAGTGCATGCAGATGGGTGGATGTTGCCAGACATAGCGAGAGGAGGAGGCTGACAGATTTCACTCCCCAGGACCGAGCCACGGCGACAGGTGGTGGACACCCATCGGACGGCTGTCATGGAGCAGGAACTGCCCATCGACCTCCACGGCTGATATTTCAAGGAAAGCTTCAAAAAGGGGACGTTTAATGCATGAGTCTTCGTCCTCGTGTGCGAGAACTAGGAAAGGGGTCCTCGTCGTGCTGTCGTGCGGTGGCCATGGGGGGAGATCAACCCCGCCATGGGCAGTGGGCAAGTCGCTGCTGCTAAATGTGGGAGGAGGTAGTGGGGTAGTTGCTGCTCATCAAACCCGGAGGGAGGAGCTCATCGCTACCCAACAAAACCCAAGCGGCGCTCTCCATTTGTCCTTTATTTACTTTGTTCTCAAACTAGCTATAGTGGCAAGATTAAAGAGAATAGGAGTAGTGAAAGATACATATATGGTGTGGAAGGAGAACGAATATAAACATGGGGTAACGTGCAGGGGCGTTGGATGGATTTTTGAGTGCCAGCTCTGGGGATTAATCCAAAACCAAAGCTTACTCTTGGCCACTTGGTGCTGGTAAACACGCACACATGAATGGAAAAAGAAACAAATTATAAAGCTCCTCATCAAGAGAGGAGAGAAAAAAGAAGACTTGGGGTCCGAGGCTAGCTGCCCGTATTTGACGATACCTGGAAGCTGTGGTCATGGCACATAATTCGGGTTTCATGTAATGTATCTTATAAACGTGGATGGAGACCTGTGAGGAGGGCCGTGCCTGGCACTGCGTGAAAGCCCACATGCACGAGTGGGAGCCCTCCTCCTCTCGACCAACACCACCCCAAGCAAAGGAATAGGAACAATATCAAAAGGCAACATATAATTATCGATCGATCGACTACATGCACACACACACAGCCACATACGGAGTACAATCTTGGATCAGATCGAGCTTACGGCCCCTTCCCGGTCCCCCATTGCTCTCTCCCCTCATTTCTGACGAGCTCACATTATAGCACGATGATGGCAACATCTCCTGGAGGGTGCAGCAGCAATGCTCGTGAGCCTCTCAAGCATAGGGACCTGAGGGTAAACGTGTATTGCAATCCAAGGACTTACAGAACATATAGTATGTGTCAATATATACCCATACATAGTATGTGTCAATATATACCCACACTGTCCAATATTTACCCTTTCTATGCACGTCACATACTTACGTCTCTGTACTAGCTTGAATAATGTACCATTAGACAATATCAATATATATATATACGTATTTTATAGAGAACGCATTTAGAAACTTACAGTTTAAGCACTGTTAAAAATCTACATCATCATGATTGCAAAAGAAGAAGGTTCAGAGATTTTTAATTGGGAAGGGCATGGATGCAGTGGCGGAGGCAGTTTACATCCAGTTGGGTCCGTGATCTTATTAAACTTTTATAATTTTATTAAATAATTTAATTTTTTATTAAATTTATTTTGATTGAAAAAAAATTTCAAAAAGAGTGATTTCACTGAATTGTAAAATAAAATATATAAATGCACCGTAACTTTTAAAGTCATGACTTCACTAAATAAAATTTTTAAATCCGACACTGCATGAATGGTGAGTTTACTTAATTAATTACATTGGGTTGGGGGGGGGGGGGGGAATGGTTTGTCTGGGCATGGGGAAGAAGATATTGGGATGATCACTACTTCAGTGATGAGATAACCTTCAAATTCTTACTGACTTGAAAAGATGCCACCCGCGGGCCTGGGATCAATGGGTGCATGTAAGAGTAACACATATGTATACCTAAATCGGACGGAGGGTTGGCGTCAGCCGTGTGTGGTTAATCTATCTTGCTAGATTTATATGAGAAGATAAAATTTCCCGTCCACGTACGGTGTCACTTTTGATGTATACGAGATGGGCAGATGGACGGGTGTGGGGGTTGTGGGAAGAGGGTAAGGCCTGCACCGGGGTCGGTGGCCCCAATCCATCGCCGCATAGCGACACGACCTGCCTGCGAGAGACTACCATCACGAGCTCCGCTCTCTCTCTCTCTCTCTCTCTCTCTCTCTCTGTATCTGGTTTTGATATGGTCAGTGGTACTACGGATCGAGGAAATGGAGAGAGGAAAATACCTCAGAGGCTGTACCAAAGGAGAGAAGAAGTATGATTAGAAACCTGAGGGAAAACACTGCAAAAGCCTTGCTCGCCATGCCACCTCCCGGGCCTCAAAAGAGGAGCGTTGTTAGGGGAAGGAGGCAGAGACAGAGGAGGGCGGAGAAGTAGGATGAGGCAGCGATAGGAGGAAAGGTCTCTGTGGATTGCTTTGTTTTATCTTTTTTTTCCCCCTCTTCTTCTTCTTCTTCTTCTTCTTTTCCTCCTTTCACGTTTTGCTCTCCCTCTCTCTCTGCCATCCTTCTGTCTATACCTCCTTCTCCCTGTCTACTAGTTTTGAGTGCAACTGTTTGCTTGATTTTCCGCTTTTCTTTGTTTGTTTGTTGATCTAGAGAAGAGGCCTCGGGAGGTGTTTGGAGGCTTTTGGTGAGGTCTCTTGTAGGGAGTGTGCAGTAGATCCACGCACACCCAAGAGGTACAGGCATCCCCCTGCAGGCCCGGTCTCTCCCCTTTTTGTTCTTCCCTCTCCCCTTTGGTGTCCATTTCTCTTGGGATTTTTAGACGGCCGAGGGTGAATAGAGAGAGAGAAGTGCGGGCGGGCCGGCGCCTAGCTAGCCCTCAATAGATAGATAGAACAAAAGGTGAGAAGGGAGGAGCTTGTATGATTCTATGTTGGGTAGCCAGAATTTTGGTTTGATTCAGACTGGACGGTACTGATCCGGAGAACGGCCCCGAGCACACAGAAGAGAACAAGGGAAGCGGGCGGAAAGAGATTTTTTTTCCTTTTGAAAGTTGGGGATGGCAGCGTCCTCATCGCCCTTCTTTGGCATCAGAGAGGAAGACCTGCAGAATCAGATGAAGCAGCAGCAACAGCAGCAGTCGTCGTCCACCCCGTCCTCTTCCGCAGCTGCGCCGCCGCCGCCGGCGGCTCAGAAGAAGAAGAGGAGCCTGCCAGGAACACCAAGCAAGTATCTATGCGCACCACGCCACCTAGCTAGCTAGTCACCCACCGCACCTTGATCGTTTTCAAACTTTTTCTTCCTCCTCCGCCAGAAGACTTATTTCATCTATATATATATGTAGCTTCACAACTACTCATATCAATCGATCCCTACTCATCCCTTGTTCTTCTGCTCCCATCTCCAAAGCTTCGACTGAAAGAAGAAAGGAGCAAAACTGCCTCAGCTTATCGATCGTATCTTAATTTCTTCTTGATTGGAAGGGTTCCCTCCCCAGCTATTATGAGTGAATCCATAAATTGGACTTTGCTCACCGCTCAACCTGATACTTTCTCCTAGCGCAGTCATACTTGTCCCTAGCTATTATCTTGGGATCCTCCCCACTTCAACATATATAGCTATATACTCTTCAGAATTTGCACTTTCGATATGCACGATTGATTTTGGCCCCTTTTGAATTCGATTTTTCCACTGCATGGACTGAACTAGCTCTCTATTGTGAAATGTTATTAATCTAAGATAACTAGTCCTTTATCAACTGATCGAACACAAATCCTCTACATTCATGTATAAGTCGTTGTCCACTCAAGTTTGGGTCTTCAATTTTTAGCTTCTTCCCTTATAAATTTGTTCAACATTTTCTCTGCTCATCGTAGCAAATAACTTCTTCGTATGGTTTCTGAATGGGAGGACCTAATTAATCACTACTAGTGTGTGCTTGAATCACAGGTACTGTTCTTTATCCAATAATTCATCCCATGGATCTGCCAGTCCCAGTCCATATGTATATATATTGCATCAGGAGGACACGTATACCGATCGATAAATTTCACACTTAATTATAATTCTGCCTCGTTTTTGTTTGGATGTTCTTGACTAGCTACATACATCAATTATGCCCACGTCCTCCCGAGCAACTACTTAACTAACACGTATGCACGCACACGAACATATGGTAATGCTGCAGATCCGGATGCGGAGGTGATAGCGTTGTCGCCCAAGACGCTGATGGCGACGAACCGGTTCATCTGCGAGGTGTGCAACAAGGGGTTCCAGAGGGAGCAGAATCTGCAGCTGCACCGGAGGGGGCACAACCTGCCGTGGAAGCTTCGGCAGAAGAGCACCAAGGAGGTGAAGCGGCGGGTCTACCTCTGTCCCGAGCCCACCTGCGTCCATCACGACCCCTCCCGCGCCCTCGGCGACCTCACCGGCATCAAGAAGCACTTCCTCCGCAAGCACGGCGAGAAGAAGTGGAAATGCGACAAGTGCTCCAAGCGCTACGCCGTCCAGTCCGACTGGAAGGCCCACTCCAAGACCTGCGGCACCCGCGAGTACCGCTGCGACTGCGGCACTCTCTTCTCTAGGTATGATGCATATATGTACTCTCTCTCTCACACACACGGCTAGCTTCTATCCGGCCGGCGACCTACACCTCCGTCTTCACGGCCTTCTCTTCTAGGTGTATGCGTTCACTTCGCTGCTATTATTGGAGTCAGTGGGTCTTTTTCTCTCAAAAATAGGAACTTAGGGTTAGGGTTGTTATGGTTGGATTCCGTGGTGACAGGAGGGAGGAAAAGGTGGTGGTCATTTCTTTCCCGTTTAGAAAGCGATAAGCGTGGACCTGAGAGAGAGGAACGGAGGGAGGAGCTTGGGAGAAGGTGGAGTGGGGGCGCAGGACATGTTATGTTCCTGGGAAAATGGCAGTGGTGAGACTGCTCTCCCGTGATCAGCTGTCTTGAGGAGCTGCTGTCGTCGTCCAGCATAGGGCATAAGTTGGCAGATTTCAAAAAAAAAGGCAGCCATCTTTCCGGCATTGGAACCAGCCCTCTTTACTTTCGCTCTCTCTCTCATCATCCTCTCCCTCCCCTCTCCTCTCCCACACAAACACACATGACCGTACATTCTCTCTCTCTTTCTCTCTCTCTCTCTCTTCACGTGCTGCGATGGTAGCAAAGGTTTCAACAGGTTTGTTCTCTTCTGGGGTAGCCAGGGAGTATAGCGACGGGGGCTTGCGCCGTTGCAGCTGAGCTACTCCACCTTTTGATGAAAAAGATGGGGATAGGGACCCTGCCCTTCTCCCACCCCCACCACACTAATCTCTGCCTCCAACCTCTGCAATCGACATGGATTTCCTCTCTCTCTCTCTCTCTACATTGACTGGTGAGAGTAGTACCGTAAAGGGGATGCACCATGGTTGCCAATTCCTCAACAAGTGGCCATGGGTTGGACATTTTGGAAGTCAGTAAGGGATGTGTTGACATTATGCTTTAATTTGGTTAGCTCCACATCCATTGATGAAGAGGTGGTTTTCGGGAAAGGGGTCGCTGATCGGTTGTGCTTTACATGGTTTTGGAAGATTCTTTCATGGGAAGGAGTAGTGGTACTTTTCATTTTTCTTGCAAGAGTTTCCTCTCCTCATTGATCAGGGGGAATGTGCATGGGACCCTCCGGTGTCTCTCCCTGAACCCTTATATATATATAGAGTTGCCTAAGCTTTGACTACACCGACCCTACCCCTCGTCATCCACTCCCGTATATGCAAGAATACGTACATTTCATACTTGAATGACTTGTTTATATGTGTGTGGCCTCATGTGTTCTCACCTGATGATCATTTGGCCAGTTTCTTACATCTTTATGAGAAAAATAATATTCCTGATCATGAGGTGAATCAACTACTAAATTTGATGGGGGTCCACATTATATCTTCTTTTATGCATCTCGTCGAGTTTTCTTTTGAAATTTTACATATAAATTATTTTTACATTAAACTTTGGAGATTATCATCAGAAAAAAGATCATTCAATAATTGTTTTGCGCATAATTGCCATTGTCAATTATAGATGTTCCAATATAATTACAATAGTAGTGATCAATCTGCGATTTTGTTTTATTAATAGTGAATGCATGAAAAGACCCCTATTATTCTTCTTCTGAGGGATGAATAATTTAATGTAGCTTATGACTTGCTCGATGGTTTACAAATACCTAAGAAGCATATATATATATATGGCCATCCTACCAAATTAAGGGTTCGTTCTTTGTGATCATTAATTATTTGGCCCTTTGAAAGTTGTGTTGTTCTTTCACACCCCCAATGCCCATCGATCCGGAGATGAGTTCACCGTAAAAGATATCAGAAGTTGGCTGATTATATATAGATGCGAGGAGCAGATGAAGGACGCAAGGGAATGTGTGGAAGGTGTCCGAACAGATTTTACCCTGAACCTAGGCAATATCTCCGTTCCTAATTATACACCCTAGGGACAGCTACTGGATCCATCTTTTTCTTTCTTTTTTTGTTCTGATAACTTAATTTCTTCTTCGGACATACTGTTTAATTTGTAGCTTGAGCAAAGATTAATTATGAACTCTTCTACAGTTTTCTTAAACTTTAGAAATGAGCAGGCTCTCTCTAAGACAAGATTAATTACAATAATTAGTTAGGGTTCATGAGTCCGTTTCCCTTGTCTTTTGCAGGCGGGACAGTTTCATCACACACAGGGCGTTCTGCGATGCACTGGCCCAAGAGAGTGCCCGGATCCCCACAGGGCTGAACGCCATGGGGAGCCATCTTTATGGGGGCAGCAATGTAGGCCTCGGCCTCTCCCAAGTGAACTCCCAACTCTCGGCCATGCAGGACCAGAGCCATCATCCCTCCACCGACCTCCTCCGCCTTGGAGGCGGCGGCGGGGGCGGGCCGGCTGCCCAGTTCGAGCACCTCCTCTCCGCCTCCAACCCTTCAACCTTCCGCCCTCCCCAAGCCGGCTCTTCCTCGGCCTTCTTCCTCGGCGGCGCTACCGGCCAGGACTTCCACGAGTCCCAATCCCACCACCCTTTGCTCCCAGGCAAGCCCTTCCACGGCCTGATGCAGCTTCCGGACCTCCAGAACAGCACCACTGCCTCCTCCTCCGTGGCTGCCGCGGCTGCCGCAAACTTGTTCAACCTTGGCTTCTTCTCCAACAGTAGCAGCACGAGTACCATCAACAACAGCAACAACACCAGCAACCCCAGCAGCCACCAGCTGCTGTTTCCTGACCAGTTCAGCAATGGCAACGCAAGCGCTGACCACGCAGGAGGTCTCTTTCCGGGAAACCTGATGGGAAATCACATGGACTCGGGTGTCTCCTCCCTCTACAACGCCTCGGTGCAGAGCGAGTCCCTGCTGCCTCACATGTCAGCCACTGCGTTGCTTCAGAAGGCCGCCCAGATGGGTGCAACCACCAGCAGCAATGGGTCTCCCTTGCTGAGGGGCTTCGGGAGCTCGTCCTCTTCCAGCAGCGCCAAGCCCACGACCTTCAAGGCGGGCTTCGGTGGCGGTACTGACGGCATGAGAGCACAGGTGGAGAACGAGGCCCAGCTCCAAGACCTCATGAACTCCCTCGCAAATGGCGGCGCCGGGGTGTTTGGTGGCGGCTCGGGGGTACCAGGAGCTGCAGCAGCCGCATTCGGAGGGAGTTGCACCGGCGGCGGGCATGAGCAGGAGGCAGCGTTTGGTGGGTTCGATCCCAACCTGTGCAGCATGGACGAGGCGAAGATGCTGCACCAGCAGAACCCGTCGATGGGGAGCATCGGAGGATCAGACAGACTGACCAGAGACTTCCTGGGCGTGGGTAGCATGGTAAGGAGTATGAGCAATGGGATGCCTCAAAGAGAGCAACAACACCATCATGGCATCGACATCGGCTCGCTGGGCTCCGAGATGAAGTCTGCATCTACAAGTAGGTCTTTTGCCGGCGGAAACTTGCAATGAACCAAGCACAAGACCTCCCCCCCACTTGCCCCCCGCACACACAGAAAGGATAAAATTAAGAAGAAAATAAAAGAAGACGACACAGACAGGCCACCTGGGCGATCGAGAGGGAGGTGAGAAGAGAAAAGTGAGGGGGGAAGGGGAGAATAGGTACAATTAACATGCTTTGATAGGTATGACTCAACCTCGGCGAAATCAAAATGGTTGGGGACGTTCTTGTTCTTTCATGCTGTTGCTGTGTTTATTATTGTTTAATTAAATTAGTTCTCCCAGAACTTAAATACGTCTCAGCTGTGATCAGTGTTACATATAATCTCCTTCCTTAATTTGGCTTATGAGGAGGCCTTCCCAGCTATCGTTTGACTTTTGTAGGACGGCTAGTACCCATTAACAGTATATATATATATATATATATCCCTTTGATCTCTTCATGGCATGCACCTTGTTTTGTCTTTTTCTTTGTTCTTCTTCAGAAATAACTAAGAAAAGAGGGGAGAGAAAGTGGAAAAAGATCATCGTGTTCCTTGGTTATAATTTCAGGATCAGGACCTGATCTCTTTCATGGTCTTTCTCAATGTGCCTCCAAACGTAGCTCAGTCCGGCCTTGATCCGTCAGGGACGCAGTTGCCCAGGATTACCAGCACACCTGCCAACTTTGTTCATGAGTCAGTGATCAGCTTCTGGCGGTGTGTGAATTGGTCATCTGCGTTACCTTTCACGTGTTGGCCTGCTGCATTTCGCGGTTCTTTCTGTGCCTCTGTCTCAGTGTTCGTGTGTGTTTGTGCCTTTGCTTCTGTCGCAAGGGAGTGCCCAATACGACGGAGAGAGAGAGAGAGAGAGAGACAGAGTTTCTTAATCTTATTGTTTTCTTTTTCTTGTAAGCTTAGCTTTACAGTATATATTATCATGTATTGATCAAGTTGGGCATGATTATGTACATGGATAACTGTAACTACGAGTTAAATACATGTCGCTTGAGTGTAACACCTCATAATACAATGTTAAGCTACGGATTATCTGACTCGAAAACTTGAATCATCGAATAGGAGAAGCAGCACTCTTGAAACTTAACCTTATATGCACGTCATGAATTATTCTTACAGCGAACATCGAAATGCACAGCCAGCAATAGTAGCTATCCCGTCACTGGCCATGAGTATTGTTGGAAGAATCTTGTTGACAGTCTCATGAAATCTTCAGGACGCTTTTGACACAGCTCAACCCCTGTTGACATCCACATGCCTCAGATGGCAGCAAAGCCGAAGGCCTGCTGCCTGCTCCTGTCCTGCGATTAATTTGAGGGGAGAGAGGGAGAGGATGAGCATCTCATGATCTGATCAGGAGGACTCTCCTGGTGCAACCCTAGACTAGCTAGAGATCGAGGGTCTCGGATATCATCACCCCACCATGATCATCTTGTCACCTGTGATCCCAGATGCCTTTTCTTTTCTCACGTATGTTTTTAACGCTTGCCGTTTGGAAGCTTTTGGCCGGCGAACATGCCCTCCCTGCATCGTCCCTGTCAACTCACGAGAGCAATAGTGGGCTATAGCCACAGGTACCCCCTTGTTTGGCGTATACCGAACACCCATGTGCGAATACACACGAGGTGTGGCATATATATATATATATAAAGAAATACTTTTCTCACGTCCATCCGGTTGTCTGGGCGGACATAGAATCGTCGCGAACCGACTTGATTGGTCGGCCGCACGGGCCCCACACGTCGAGCTCCGCGTGGGGTCCGCGCGGCCGACCAATCAGGTCGGCCCGCGGCACTTTCACGTCTGTCCGGACAGTCGTACATATAGCATTTCTCATATATATATATATATTATATATATATATACACGCGTACGTCTTCGTTTACTACCGTGACATGGATCGACGCGGTGCGCATATCTTTCATATGGTTTGGATAGCTTCGAGGTTGCTTGGTACAGGGTAAAAACATAGGTAATTAGTACGTCACACCTAGTCTTCTCTCTCCTCCTCCCTACTCTACAGAGATAAACTATCCCAGTTAAAAAGAGGTGAGAGGTGACAGGATCACAGCATCAACTTAAGCAAGCACAAGCCCGGCGTAAAATTAACTTAGATCGTGGAGCATCTAGACACTTACCACCATGGTTAAAAAAACACCGATAATGGTTCTTAGAATGGAGATTCTTGAGTCCCAGAACTCTTGACCATCCATGACCCTTCCGCTGGCTTGGGAGGAGGAACCGATGACGAATCTTCATGCTCATGGTGCGTACTAAGTGCCGGCCCTCCGTATTATTATAAATTTAAACACTCGAGAACGTTGTTTTTAGCGTTGTCTTAGTAGTTTTGGCTTGTCTGGCCGTGTGTACGATGGTGGTGCTCCACGTTGTAGCCAACACAAGTTACGTACTTTAGGGTTGTGAACTACCGTATGATACAATGGACTGCGTATCCTTCGTGAATAAGAGCTATCAATAAGATGCAGCTTCATCAACGTATTGACATAATATTAGCTATGAAAATTTACAAAAAGAAAAAAAAAATCCCTTTGTTGCAAAGTCTGAGAACGGAAATGGTAGACTCATATCCACTGCAAAGCTGAATATGATGTTTCTAGAAATATTAGTTTTGTGCATCAGTAGTGTATGCACAATATTTTTACGATTGCAGTATGTGTTGTACATGTGTATATATATATAATTAGTTGTGCCAGTACGAAGCATAATTTCCTGATATTCTCTTCTAATGATTTGTCTTGTCATGTCCGCGATCGACCATTAACTATTGCTTTTGATAAGTTATTACTGTCCTTAAACCAGGCTTAAACTATACTTTTATATTGCTTGGAAACTGCATGCAGGAGCCAGCATTCTGTCATCAGAATATGTAAGTGTTTGTGAATCTCTCAACCTTTTACATATGTATTTGAAGGAGAATGTGCCAGATGAACTAATATTCTTCTTAACAAGTCCCCCGCCCCCCAACTTTGGCCTGATTTGGTAACCGAACAAGCAATATTTCGATAAGTATTTTGAAAATTACTTAACTCGAAACTTTTCAAGATTAATTAGATTTCTTTTGCTACCCAGAGTAACAGCTGGTTAAGTAATATGACCTCTTTTGTTTATGTAACGACTCAAGAACTTGATACCCGGAACCCTCTAGGTACCCGGCCCTTGGACCGCCACCCACAGATCCGTAGACCCGGAAGGGTTAGAAGGACCTGGCGAAGTAAGTAAAGAAGATAAATGAACGTAACCCTACAGTATACAGTACGAGTCCACATGTCAAGTACATGTCTATCTGTCTGTCTCAAGTACAAGTACAGTAACAAAAGGAACACCAAAACCCTTAAGAGGTATACCCCGAGGGTGAGAACTACTCAAACAGGGAAATAACTGCTGAACACGACGCCTCGGAACTAACACTCCGTTCGAGGGAGGTCCTGCCGGTGCTGCGAACACTCACCTGTGAAAGGGAAGGAGTGAGCTTTGCGAACGAAACCCAGTAAGGAACCCAACCCCTCACCGGTTCGAATAGGGGAAGCAAAAAGAACAACGCAGCTAACTAGGCAGGAGAACAACAAGGCTAAAAGAGTAACTAACTGTGTAAGCAGAAACGTGGCGATAAATTAACTGAACAGAACTACCAACTAAGCAGGTAAAGTAACAAAGTGGCAAATGTGCAAGTACTGGAATAAATAAACGGAAAGTACACAAGTCCACAAGTACCGTCAACATGGCATAACAACGAACAGTCCCAACTCGGTAAAAAAACACTCGATGGACGCTACCAGGCTGCACACACAGACGGAAAAACCCTCGTCTGGACAAGAACACTAGCCACAGACCATCCTCTACTAGTGAGTAGTCAGATGTGCCCACTAGCGTCTTACCGCTCGACCACAAGTCCAGGCCTCCCCTCCCGTCGGAGTGAGACGCGTGGATGAAACACAACCACAGACCGTAGTCTGGCTGGACTACGGTCCCACGCCTGTCCTCCCGACATGGCTCGGGAAACGTGTAAGAAGAGGCAGTGAGAACGGACTAGCTGGCCCGCACCGCAACACTCCAAACTCCGCGAGACCTGGACCAACTAAGTGAACTCTACAAACGACTCAACGCCGCTGTCCAACACCATTTTTCCCTCCGTCTGGAGAAACGCTCGACGGACGCACTCGTGGCTCGGAGACCACCCTTAATGGTCCCATGAGGACGGGGGTCCCGGGAAACGGTAACAACCCCAAAAGAGCACCGTGCGCTGGGACAAGCCCTCAAGTGCCACAGCACCGGGCGAAGACTAGTAAGGCACAGTGCTAGGAAGTCAGCACAAGCGTCACGAGTGCGGCACGAAACACAGGCGGAAGCAAACTAGAACACAACAATTAGTCAACTCGAAACGCCCACACGGCACAAGTGGGGAGTCGGCCGGCCCTCGGAACACCCCCAATGGGTGTCAGAAGCCCTGCACGACTACCCCTAGTTGACCGGTCAACTGGGACTACCGGCCCGGTCGGAGTCGACCCAGGTGGGTTCGACCACCATGTGGCTCGACAAAATGGCCACCAACCCCGGGCCGGTCCACTGACACAGCCGGAGCGACAACACACGAAAAATGGTGCGAAAATGGCCCAAAACGAAGGTCAAATGGGCTCAAAAGGGGTCTGCTGGCGCAATGCGCCGCAGGGGACCTGGCCAGCGCCCTGGCGCAACGCGCCAGGGGGCAGGGTGCAGTGCCACCCTCCTTCCTCCCGACGCCTCCTCTGCAACGATGGGAGGTGAGGGGGAAAGAGGAGGGGGGGCCGACCAGCAGCACCGGCACCGGCGGGAGGGGGGTCGCCGGATGGCACGAAGGCACACCAACACAGTAGAGAGAGAAAGAGTGGAAGAGGGAGAACGGTGCAAGGGGGAAGGGAGTCGACGCCGGAGAGGGAGAGGAAGGTCCTTACCTCGACGGTAGGACCTGTCGGCGGCACGAACAGCGCGGAGCTCTCCCACGGGCGACGGTGGCGCGACTGCACCACGCACAGCATCCTCCGTGCGCGGCTCCCGATGGCAGACGGCGCGGTGCAGCGTGGCGAGGGGGGGGTCTCCTCCGGCGGCGCAGTGAGCCTCCCTTCCGGTGAGACAGTGAGAAGAAGAACAGAGGAGAGAGAGAGAGAGAGAGATAGAGAGAGAGAGAGAGAGAGAGAGGATAGAGAAGAGAGAGAGAGAGAGAGAGAGAGAGAGAAAGAAATGAGAGAGAGAGAGAGGAGAGAGAGAAAAAAGAGGAGGAAGAAGAGGGTCGAGAGAGGAAGGGCGAACCCAGGGGAGGGGAGATGGCGGGAGGGGGGGGGGGAGATAAAGGAGTCGGGGTGGGGAGGGTCGCTCTCCCATTACCAGAAATGGCTCGAGGGCCCTTTCTAGTGCTCCCATGCAAACGGCAAAAAGCCGTGCATGGGCAGGGTGGCAGGGTGCTCCTCCCCCCCCCCCCCCGCCCCGGTGGCGGATGCCACATCCCACCCCCCTTACACAAATTTCACCTCGAAATTACAAAAACGAAGCCGAGAGTACAAGGCAGGGGGTAGGAACTCACTCACTCAAACAGGTAGGGGAATCTCTCCCACATCTCGTCCTCAAGCTCCCAAGTCGCCTCATGGTCCACACGGTGCTCCCAAGCGATCTTGACCATTGATTGCCTGCTCCTCAGCTACTAAACCTTCCTGTCCACTATCCTAACTAGGTACTCCGGAACTGTCAGATTTGGTGCAACCTCCAGCTCTGAGTAGTCTAACACATGACTCGGATCTGGCATGTACTTCCTCAGCATCGACATATGGAACACACTATGAACTGCTGACAGTGCTGGCGGTAGTTGTGACGGCCCTCATTATACCGGTACGGTTATACCAACCCACGTCGGTATAGCGAGTGCTGCCAGCCACAGTGGGACATTTACCCAACGATACAAACAGCTGAGATACACGCGAATATATATAACAGAGTAGCGGAAGTAAAAGAGAACTATCTCCATTCATTCATCATCCACATTAAACATACATGCAGCTTACAATTTGCAAAAAGGAACTAAAGTTCACATGATTTAATTTGCTGAAATAGAAATACAAATGTCCACATATTACATTCTTTTAATGATAATCCTAATACAATGTTCAAGTACATACTAAGAAGTACACAATCACAAGGATCTCAAAAACTGGCTAGTCTCCACGCTCGGAGTCCGTCTCTGCTGCCTCCTCCGAGGGTACTGTGTCACCAACTATACCTGTACGCGAAGAAGCAGGAGTGAGTCCAGGGACTCAGCAAGTAACACTATGCATGATATACACGTACAAGTCCTAGTGGTTTCTACACGCACATTACACTTTGCAACACATAGCATGCTAGTCCATTCAAGTTTTCAACCTATCATGAAGGTTCTACAATTTTATACATAACGCATGCTTTCAAGTTTCAAAAATAACATTCACCTATCACATGGTTTATATCAATTCACATGAGACCTTAATCAAAAAGTGAGAGCTATTGACCTGAACAATTTACATACATGAACGGGGAACATAATTAGCATGGATTTCACATGTTCTTAAGTACATACCTAACTTTTTCACATGCTTAAGGTTGCTGATTCTTATGGTTCAATGACTATAAACCTACACATGAAAGCTACAACGTTGCTTAAACAAACATGAACAATCCATTATGCCATTTTACTCACATACTCATTTGTTGTTCCTAACATGGATTCTAAACACTTTTGCACACATAAACATGAGAATAATAACATGCATTTTCTGAATTCACTTAGTTTCAGATTTAGTTTCACATGGTTTCTATAACACATTTACATATCTAAGATTTCACATTTTTCTTTACACTAGGTTCCTCTTTTCACATGTTTACACTTTACACATACACATTCACATATCACTTACACATTTACACAGGGTCACTTACACTTTACACATTACACTTTACACATATTTTAGTGCCGTGACACATAGTCCAAACCACCAAAGAAGGACACATTCACATCACATAACATAGACGCCATCTAGGCAATACAATGGCGACTCTTGGACTGCGCAGACCGGGAGAACAAGTCTCCACCCTAACCAGTGGTACTTGTCCACCTCCAGGATTTCCCCTAATGCCCTTAGGGTCACTTAACACAATGAACTTTCTCAGGGGGACTTTTCCCTGATACGGCTCCACTGCCTTCTCGGAAGCAGTATCACATTGGCACAGTTTACACTTTTACACATTTACCGTTTTTACACATGGTTTTACCCTTGACACTCTTCATCACATTTACACTTTCTTACTCACATGAACACCTCTGTCTTTCCTAACATGGTACTACAGAGTTTTCAAGATTCAACACATAGTAAACACACCAATCATGCTGGGTTTAAACAAAATCTAATCACGTTTCGATCATATGTACGAATTATTCATATTTCACATGAAAACACATAACTTTTTATTTATTGTTCCAATTAACCTGAAATTTTAACCACATGCTGTTTTCGGGTTCCAAATCATACCCTCAAGTTTTCAGATTTTTCTGAGCTAAATGGGATTTACAGAAAATCAAACACCTAATTAGCATATTATTCACAACTTAAGCTAACATGGAGTTTACACATCATGCAATTTACCACTTGCTGTTTAACCATAAGCTAAACATATGCATGAATTAGAGTACAAAATTTCCCTAATTCATACATCTATGGATTTAACACTACGAATCATTTTACATACTTCTATTTTATCGAACCGAAACTATTCACAAATTGCACAATCATGGATAAGTTTCCTAAATTTTCAAACACACATGCTGACCCACAATCTTCATGATTAGACCGAAATCAAGGCATTCACATTAATTCTAGCATGGAACATGGGTTTGCAAAATTATCTACAAGTCATGCTCACAAGTTTAAAGACACGATTTTTCCACATTCACCATCACACACACCACAAATGATAACCTACGTAGCGTATAGGAATACCATATATCCTCATCACGGAAATCATAACGAAATTAACATATAAGAGGGACAGAACAGCTCACTGTTCTGTCCTGAAGAACTAGACGGCGGTCTCTGGCCGCTGACTAGTCAGCGGCATGGTCGATGGACGCCAAGGAAGAACTGGGCGTCCAGGGACCTTGCCGTTTACTCAGGTCTGTGCAGAAAACACAGACCCGAGCTCTAAATCTGGGTGAAATGGAGGGTCTAGGACTCGAGATAAATTTCATAAAAATCATAAAAACCTCCTAGATCATACGGGGACACCATAGATAGGTTACTTGCCTCTCTAAAAATCCTCCAAGAGATTTATGGCTCGAAGAAGACCTCCTTGGGCAGTTCCAAGAAGTTGCAGAAGTGCCTCCAAGATTGCCTTCCTCCGAGCTCCTGGTTGATCTCCACGCCGAGGGGATGATGGGGAGGCCTTCCCCTATGCTTCAGCTTCCTCCTTGATGCAGAAGATCTTCAAATGAACCTCCAAGGGGTCGGATTTGGGGGTTCAAAAATGGGTTTTTCTCACAGCTCACCTAGGTTTTTTCTTTCTCACTTCTCTCCTCTTGCAAGGGTGAAGGGAAGGAATGGGGAGAGCCATTTCGGGTTCAGACCTAAAGAGGGCCTTTCTCCCACTCACTAGGGTGATGGGACACCCTCAGAGCCGTTGGGGGACATCCCCCCAATGGTTGCCATGCCTTGCTTCAGAAGACAGCAGCTCTACTGCGCATGCAGGCCAGAGAAGTCGACGTCCAGATCGCTAGACGCCGGAATTAGGTTGGCGTCCATGGCTGGACGCTAACACCACCTCAACGGCCTGGGGATTGACGCCAATAGGGCCTTCGGCCAGAACCCTAATTATGCAGAAAACCATGCATACCAAGCTTCTATACATGCAATAAGTACATGGTATTATATTCACACTATCATCATGCAATACACACACTATTTACGTTAATATAAACACATGTGCACGTAATTATGCTATTTTATATCTACGTAAATACGTACATACATACTCAACACAATATACACACATAAATACGAAAAATACGACGGAAAATTCGAGGGTCTTACACCCTCTCCCCTTAAAGAAAACTTCGTCCTCGAAGTTAGAACGACACTACTCAAACAAAAGGGGATACTTCTTCTTCATCGCATCCTCAAGTTCCCACGTAGCCTCCTCACGTGAGAAGTTCCGCCATAGAACTTTCACCGACGCGATACTCTTGTTCCGGAGATGCTGAACCTTCCGGTCAAGAATGGCTACTGGCTGCTCGACATACGAAAGATCTGGCTGGATCTCCACTGGCTCATGACTAATCACATGAGACGGATCTCGGACATACTTCCTGAGCATAGATACGTGGAATACCGGTGAACGCTAGCCAAAGCTGGGGGTAAAGCTAGCTCGTACGCCACGTTGCCCAAACGTGAGAATCTCATATGGGCCAATGAACCTAGGGCTTAGCTTGCTATGCCTGCCAAATCTGACAACTCCACGAGTAGGCGATATCTTCAAGAAGACATGATCGCCAACCTCGAACTCCAAATCCTTTCTCCTGTTGTCGGCATAACTCTTCTGCCTATCCTGTGCCGCAACAAGCCTTTTCCTATAAGCTGAATCTTATCCGAAGTTTCCTGAACCAACTCCGGTCCGATCAACTGCCTATCACCAGTCTCCTCCCAACATAAAGGAGATCTGCAGGGCCTACCATACAACGCCTCGAATGGAGCCATTCCAATACTAGCATGAAAGCTGTTGTTGTATGCGAACTCCACAAGAGGTAAATGACGCTCCCAATCATCCTTCCAATCCAGAACACACGCTCTCAACATGTCCTCGAGCGTCTGGATAGTCCTCTCGGACTGTCCATCAGTCTGGGGATGAAACGCCGAACTGAGCTTAAGCTCCGAACCTAACGCATCCTGAAGACCTTCCACAATCTCGAAGTAAATCTCGGATCTCGATCCGAAATGATCGACTTCGGCACACCATGCAATCTAATGATACCGCTAACATACAATCTAGCTAAGCTCTCTACTGACTGCTTCTTCTTCATAGGCAAGAAATGAGCAGTCTTCGAGAATCTATCTACAACTACCCAAATCGAGTCATTGCCCTTCTAGATCGAGGCAAACCCGATACGAAATCCATAGTGACAGCTTCCCACTTCCATACGGGGATATCCATCCTCTGCATAAGGCCGGATGGTCGCTGCCGCTCGGCTTTCACCTGCTGACATACTAGACATCTAGAACATAATCCGCAACATCCTTCTTCATGCCGGACCACCAAAATGATCTCTTCAGGTCTTGATACATCTTAGTGTTACCCGGATGAATAGAAATCGCGATCTATGAGCCTCCGCTAACACATGCTCAGGACATCTACTACATCGGGACACAAACACGGTGCTGAAATCTAATCACACCGTCATCACGAGCAATGCCCGCCTTACCCACTAACTCTAACAATCTAGGATCGGCTTTCTGCTGCTCAATCACCTCATCCAAGACTGAGGATCTAAGGGACAGCTGAGCTACAAAAGCCTGACACAACGATGGCTCTAACTCGGTCATAGAGCACGCTGCATCCTCCAACATCTTCCAATCCTGCTGGAGCGAAGACCTCTTCCTACTAAGAGCATCCGCTACGACGTTCGCCTTTCCAGGATGATACTGAAGGTCGAAGTCATAGTCCTTCAAGAACTCAATCCATCTTCTCTGCCTCAGGTTTAATTCCTTTTGGGAGAAAAGATACCTCAAGCTCTTGTGGTCGGTAAACACCTCAAATCTGACACCATAAAGATAGTGCCTCCAGATCTTTAGTGCATGAACCACAGCTGCTAGCTCCAAATCATGAGTCGGATAGTTCCTCTCATGCTCCTTCAACTGACGAGAAGCATAAGCTACTACCCTCTCTTGCTGCATGAGCACACAGCCTAAACCAATCTGAGAGCATCCGTATAAATGGCAAAGCCTTCTAGACCACTGGGCAATACCAATACCGGAGCAGAAGTAAGCTTAGCCTTCAATAGCTGAAAGCTGCGCTCACATGCCTCAGACCATACAAATTCTCACCCTTTCTGGTCAGCTTTGTCATAGGGGCGGCGATGGATGAGAAACCCTCAATGAATCGCCGATAGTAACCAGCTAACCCAAGGAAACTACGAATCTCCGAAGGAGTCTTGGGAACATCCCAATCCATAACTGCCTGGATCTTTGCTGGATCAACAGCTACACCAGCGCCGGAGAAAAACATGCCGAGAAAGTGAACCTCGCGCAACCAGAACTCGCACTTGCTGTACTTTGCATACAGTTTGTGCTCACGGAGAACCTCTAAGACTAACCTCAAATGCTGACGATGTGTGGCCTCATCCGGAGATAGACCACACCGTCATCAATAAAAACACAACAAAACTATCTAAATACGGACTAAACACCCGGTTCATGAGATCCATGAACGCTGCAGGGGCGTTGGTCAATCCGAAAGGAAGAACCAAAAACTCATAATGTCCATAACGGGTTCTAAATGCCGTCTTGGACACATCCTCACTCCTAATCTTCAACTGATGATAACCAGATCGCAAGTCAATCTTGGAAAAGACTGATGCCTCTCGCAACTGGTCAAACAGATCATCAATCCGAGGTAAGGGATACCTGTTCTTCACAGTCACCTGGTTTAGCTTCTATAATCAATGCACAACCGAAGTGACCCGTCTTTCTTCTTGACGAATAATACAGGCGCGCCCCAAGGGGAAACGCTAGGGCGAATAAATCCCTTATCGAGCAATTCCTGCAATTGCTTCCTCAACTCGGCTAATTCTGCAGGGGCCATCCGATATGGGGCCTTCGAGATAGGAGAGGTGCCTGGAAGCAACTCTATAGTGAACTCTATCTCCCTATCCGGTGGCAATCCAGACAAGTCATCGGGAAAGACATCTGGAAAGTCCTGCACCACATCGATCTCTGCAAGAGTCAGTGACGAACCAGCATCGGGTACTAGCATAACGCTGGCAAGAAATGCGTCACAACCCTTGTTCACCATGCGCATCGCCTTCATGGCAGAGATGACTAACTTTCCCGCTAAGTTCTTTGGCAAGGGATGAAAGAACTCATCCTCACCAGGAATGCGGAAAACGATCTTCTTCCTACGACAATCCACTAACGCATAGTGCTCCTCTAGCCAATCCAGACCAAGAATACAATCATAGTCCATCTTTAGCAAGAAGAAACACCCATCTAGGACCTATCCTCAATGCACACAGGTAACGACGGAATGCACTTCCTAGTCGATACCGTACCCGCAGGGGTGTGCACAGACAAGGGAACCTCTAACTCCTCAGACTCTATGCCTGACTCTAGGGCTAACTGCCTAGCGAACCGCTCGGAAATGAACGAGTGAGTAGCACCCGTATCAAACAAAACCCGAGCGTGCACACGAAAAGTAAAACTGTACCTTCGGTGACATGCTCCGCCTGCTCGGCGTCCTCACGAGCTAACGCAAACACTCGAGCTGGGGCTCGAGGCCTTCCTGGTCGTCTGTAGCTGGCGCGTGCGGCTACTGCTCTGTACTGGTACTGGCGCTCCTCGCTGAGCTTCCTGCTGAAGCCTCGGGCAATCCTTGATCTTGTGGTCGCTGCTCCCACACTTTAGGCATCTACCCGCTACTAACCAACACTCCGAACCTCCATGGGTCTTCCCACAATGGGGACACTCCTCTTCGCACGGGGGAACGTACAGAGGGTACCTGATAGTTGCTGACTGCCACTTGTTTCTGCGGTGTCTGGTACACCGTCTTCCTCTTGTCTTGCCGCTGGAAAGTCGTCGCCGGCCTCTTCTGCGAAGCCTTCTTCTCCTCTAGATACTGCTCCATTTCTCCCTCCTGTCTGCAGGCTGCGCTGAGGGCCTCGTCTAGCGTGCGGTGGTCGAACGCCACGAGCCTCGTCCTCAGTGATGGTTTGAGACCCATCACGAACTTCTTGGTCTTCCTAGCTCATCCTCTACTATGTGCGGTGCATATTTAGAGAGTTCGAAAAACTTGCCTCGTATTCTAGGACGGTCATCGATCCTTGCGAGGGAAAGGAATTCTTGCTCCATCTTGTCCTGGATGTGCTCTGGGACGAACTTGGCTCGGAAGAGCCTCACGAACGCGTCCCACGCCACATCTACTGCTCCGTCCTCGAAGCGCGTACGCAGTAGGGAGGACCACCATACATCAGCTCTCTCCTGCAACACACCTTCATAAGCTCTAACTAACAAATAACAACCAACATTCAAGCATAATCTAAAGCATACTGTAGCATGTAGGTGGCTAAGGTCACCTTGTCCTCGTCAGGACACCTGATAGCTCGGAAGATTTTCTCGATCTCCCTCATCCAGCTTTCTGCCAAAAGCGGATCACTCTCCCCCTTAAAAGAGGTGGGGTCATCCTCTTGAATCGCTCCATGATGGAAGGTCCACCATGGTCCTGAGCTGGGGCCTGAGCCTGCTACATTAAACAACAAGCAATATACAATAAACACAATATCATACAATTCAAATAGCAGACTACTTAGTTGTTTTATCATTTTACCTGGGCCTCCAACTGGGCCTGGAGTGCTGCCTGAGTGTGTGCCTGGGTCTGCATGGCTTGCACCAGACCTTGCATGAACACTCCATAATCCACTGGCGGTGGTGGGGGAAGCACAGGACCCTGTGGGGCCGGGCCTGCTGCTCTCCGCCGCTCCTCACGCCTCTGCTCGTCGTCGCGAGCTGGCGCACCTCCACGTCGTCCACGGGAAGCCATGGCTGTAATAAAATTTCAGCCACCATTAGAGCTAGGTTACTAAGTTTTCTAACATTTTCTTATCTATTTTTCACTTCTTATTAGTTTCTACACATGTGGACATACTTAGCATGCAATGGGGATGATGACTTAGGTATATTCATGTGCAATCTCAACCGGTCGCTCTGATACCAATCTCTGTGACGGCCCTTTATACCGGTACGGTTATACCAACCCACGTCGGTATAGCGAGTGCTGCCAGCCACAGTGGGACATTTACCCAACGATACAAACAGCTGAGATACACGCGAATATATATAACAGAGTAGCGGAAGTAAAAGAGAACTATCTCCATTCATTCATCATCCACATTAAACATACATGCAGTTACAATTTGCAAAAAGGAACTAAAGTTCACATGATTTAATTTGCTGAAATAGAAATACAAATGTCCACATATTACATTCTTTTAATGATAATTCTAATACAATGTTCAAGTACATACTAAGAAGTACACAATCACAAGATCTCAAAAACTGGCTAGTCTCCACGCTCGGAGTCCGTCTCTGCTGCCTCCTCCGAGGGTACTGTGTCACCAACTATACCTGTACGCCGAAGCAAGGAGTGAGTCCAGGGACTCAGCAAGTAACACTATGCATGATATACACGTACAAGTCCTAGTGGTTTCTACACGCACATTACACTTTAGTAACACATAGCATGCTAGTCCATTCAAGTTTTCAACCTATCATGAAGGTTCTACAATTTTATACATAACGCATGCTTTCAGATTTCAAAAATAACATTCACCTATCACATGGTTCTATTCAATTCACTCATGAGACTTTAATCAAAAGTGAGAGCTATTGACATGAACAATTTACACACATGAACGGGGAACATAATTAGCATGGATTCACATGTTCTTAAGTACATACATAACTTTTTCACATGCTTAAGGTTGCTGATTTCACATGGGTCAATGACTATAAACCTACACATGAAAGCTACAACGTTGCTTAAACATAACATGAACAATCCATCATGCCATTTTACTCACATACTCATTTGTTGTTCCTAACATGGATTCTAAACACTTTTGCACACAAAACATGAGAATAATAACATGCATTTTCTGAATTCACTTGGTTTCAGATTTAGTTTCACATGGTTTCTATAACACATTTACATATCTAAGATTTCACATTTTTCTTTACACTAGGTCCTCTTTCACATGTTTACACTTTACACATACACATTCACATATCACTTACACATTTACACATGGTCACATACACTTTACACATTACACTTTACACATTTTTAGTGCCGTGACACATAGTCCAAACCACCAAAGAAGGACACATTCACATCACATAACACATAGACGCCATCTAGGCAATACAATGGCGACTCTTGGACTGCGCAGACCGGGAGAAACAAGTCTCCACCCTAACCAGTGGTACTTGTCCACCTCCAGGATTTCCCCCTAATGCCCTTAGGGTCACTTAACACAATGAACTTCTCAGGGGGACGTTTCCCTGATACGGCTCCACTGCCTTCTCGGAAGCAGTATCACATTGGCACAGTTTACACTTTACACATTTACCGTTTTTACACATGGTTTTACACTTGACACTCTTCATCACATTCACACTTCTTACTCACATGAACACCTCTGTTTTCCTAACATGGTACTACAGAGTTTTCAAGATTCAACACATAGTAAACACACCAATCATGCTGGGTTTAAACAAAATCTAATCACGTTTCGATCATATGTACGAATTATTCATATTTCACATGAAAACACATAACTTTTTATTTACTGTTCCAATTACCTGAAATTTAACCACATGCTGTTTTCGGGTTCCAAATCATACCCTCAATTTTTCAGATTTCTGAGCTAAATGGGATTTACAGAAAATCAAACACCTAATTAGCATATTATTCACAACTTAAGCTAACATGGAGTTTACACATCATGCAATTTACCACTTGCTGTTAACCATAAGCTACCAACATATGCATGAAATTAGAGTACAATTTCCCTAATTCATACATCTATGGATTTAACACTACGAATCATTTTACATACTTCTATTTTATCGAACCGAACGAACTATTCACAAATTGCACAATCATGGATAAGTTTCCTAAATTTTCAAACACACATGCTGACCCACAATCTTCATGATTAGACCGAAATCAAGGCATTCACATTAATTCTAGTCATGGAACATGGGTTTGCAAAATTATCTACAAGTCATGCTCACAAGTTTAAAGACACGATTTTTCACATTCACCATCACACACACCACAAATGATAACCTACGTAGCGTATAGGAATACCATATATCCTCATCACGGAAATCATAACGAAATTAACGTATAAGAGGGACAGAACAGCTCACTGTTCTGTCCTGAAGACTAGACGGCGGTCTCTGGCCGCTGACTCAGAGTCAGCGGCATGGTCGATGGACGCCAAGGAGACTGGGCGTCCAGGGACCTTGCGTTTACTCAGGTCTGTGCAGAAAACACAGACCCGAGCTCTAAATCTGGGTGAAATGGAGGGTCTAGGACTCGAGATAAATTTCATAAAAATCATAAAAACCTCCTAGACTCATACGGGAACACATAGATAGGTTACTTGCCTCTCTAAAAATCCTCCAAGAGATTTATGGCTCGAAGAAGACCTCCTTGGGCAGTTCCAAGAAGTTGCAGAAGTGCCTCCAAGATTGCCTTCCTCCGAGCTCCTGGTTGATCTCCACGCCGAGGGGATGATGGGGAGGCCTTCCCCTATGCTTCAGCTTCCTCCTTGATGCAGAAGATCTTCAAATGAACCTCCAAGGGGTCGGATTTGGGGGTTCAAAAATGGGTTTTTCTCACAGCTCACCTAGGGTTTTTCTTTCTCACTTCTCTCCTCTTGCAAGGGTGAAGGGAAAGAATGGGGAGAGCCATTTCGGGTTCAGACCTAAAGAGGGCCTTTCTCCCACTCACTAGGGTGATGGACACCCTCAGAGCCGTTGGGGGACATCCCCCCAATGGTTGCCATGCCTTGCTTCAGAAGACAGCAGCTCTGCTGCGCATGCAGGCCAGAGAAGTCGACGTCCAGATCGCTAGACGCCGGAATTAGGGTTGGCGTCCATGGCTGGACGCTAACACCACCTCAACGGCCTGGGGATTGACGCCAATAGGGCCTTCGGCCAGAACCCTAATTATGCAGAAAACCATGCATACCAAGCTTCTATACATGCAATAAGTACATGGTATTATATTCACACTATCATCATGCAATACACACACTATTTACGTTTAATATAAACACATGTGCACGTAATTATGCTATTTTAATATCTACGTAAATACGTACATACATACTCAACACAATATACACACATAAATACGAAAAATACGACGGAAAATCGAGGGTCTTACAGTAGTGCTAATCTGTATGAACCTCGCCGATCCGCTCCAAGATGAAGGGGCCTATAAAACTGGGACTGAGCTTTCCCCTCTTCCCGAACCTCACAACCCTTGTCGGCGAGATCCTCAAGAACACAATAATCTCCTGGTGCGAACTCAAGTGGCCTTGCGTCTGTCTGCATAGCTCTTCTGTCTACTCTGGTTTGTCTGTAACCTCTGCCGATCAACCTGACTATATCTGCACACTGCTGAAAACTCTGGTCCCAAAAGCTGTCTCTCACCAACCTCGTGCTAGTGTAACGGGTCCGCACAGTCTACCAATAGAGGCCCAAAAGGTGTCATGCCGATGTTGGAGTGGTAGCTGTTGTTGTAGGCGAACTCAACCATCAGCAGATGTGTCTCCCAAGACCCACTCCACTCCGAACAACAGGCCCTCAGCATGTCCTCCAAAGTCTGTATCGTCCTCTCTGACTTTCCATCTATCTGTGGGTGATAAGCGGAACTCATCCTTAGCTCGGTGCCTAGTGCTCTCTGTAGACTCTGCCAAAACCCTGAAGTGAATCTCAGATCTCTATCTGACACAATCGATACTAGTACTCCATGAAGCAGTATAATCCTATCCATGTACAATCTGGCTAACCTGTCAACTGACCATGTCATCCTCACTGGCAAAAAGTGTGTTGTCTTCATCAATCTATCCACTACTACCCAAATGCCACCATGTCTCTGCTGTGTGCGGGCAATCCAACCACAAAGTCCATGGCGATGTCGTCCCACTTCCACTCGGGAATGGGCAACAACTGAAGCTCGCCACCTGGATGTTGATGCTCTGCCTTAACCTGCTGACAAACTATGCATCTGGACATGAACTCTGCAATCTCCCTCTTCATCCCAGGCAACCAGAAGTGCTTCTTCAAGAAGTGGTACATCTTGGTGGAGCCAGGATGAATAGCATACCTCGATCTATGTGCCTCCTGAAGCACTCTCTGCCTCAACTCTGCATCCCTCGGTACGTACAACCTGCCTCTGTATCTGACCTCTAAACTGTCATCTAGCTAAACCTCTGGCAACTGTAGTATCTCTTCCAACTCTAGATCTGCCCGCTATGCTGCTATCACCTCGAAGTACACTGCCAGTCTGACTGTCAAGCTGCCCAACACTGCCTTGTCTCTACTCTTGGGTACCTGAAAGGAACTCTGAGACACATCCTCAAGCATCCTCCACTTTCTGACCATCAGTGCACTGACGTGGGCTCTCCTACTCAAGGCGTCCGCTACGACGTTCGCCTTCCCCGGGTGATAGGAAAGGGTGAAGTCATAGTCCTTCATATACTCCATCCATATGCACTGCCTCAAGTTCAAATCTCTCTGTATGAACACATACCTAAGACTTTGGTGATCGGTGAAGATCTCAAACCTCTCGCCGTACAAATAGTGCCTCCAAAGCTTCAAAGCAAACACCACTGCTGCTAACTCTAAGTCATGTGTCGAGTAGTTCTCCTCATGCCTCTTCAGCTGCCTGGATGCATAGGCCACCACATTGCCACTGTAACGACCCGACCTCTTGGACCCCCCGCCAGGGACCCCCGAAGGTCGTGCCGCCACCCACGGATCTGAAGACCCAGAAGGGTTAGAATTTAGTCCAGTGAGATAAGCAATGAATTCAAATAACTATAACAAGAAAGACTGTACATTAATAAAGAAATTAAGTACAACATGTCCCAAATAAAAGTACAGGTATAGAAAGAAGGCACAGTCCTTAAGGGGCATACCCCGAGGACTTGTAAAAAGGTCACTCTCAACTCACGCTACAAGCGCTCACTCTCACAACTCACACTGTTGGCGACGCACGATGCAACAAACTGCCACCATGACTGTCCGGCAACGAACTCCTGTGACAGCGAGTCCCTACCTGAAGAGAGTAGGGGGTGAGCCTCGCAAACAAGGCTCAATAGGGATTACCAGTCCCTTGCCAGCCAGAGCAGCAGGAACTCCAACAAGCAAAAGCAAAACTACTCTACAAAGCAGTAAAGCGAGAAACACCTACTGTAGAGTACTACAAAGCGACAGAATAGAGAAACGCCTCGACTACAACCCGGGTCAGGCCAAGACGACTCCCGCAGAACCAGCGGAGTCAAAGCACATGCGGAAGAACCTAGAGCAACGCCATGACCCGCAGCCAGGGGCGGGCCAAAGCAATACAACGTGGAAGCAAACCCTCGGCACACACCTGCCGAGACAACGGAGCTCACGGAACACCAGAGCAACCACGTGAGACCAGAGTTTCACGACACAAGCACCAACATCTCGGACCTCCATGAGGTTGGGAAAGAACAACCAGGTGTCACCCCGAGAGACACCAAGAAACCAAGTGAGAACAAACATCTCACCATAGGCACGGCCACCTCAGACCTCCACAAGGTCGAGGGCCCACAAACAGAACCACCCTGCACCTCGGGCACTCCACGAGGTCAGGGGACTACACACTCCGGTGCCACCACAGACGGCACCAAGGAACGGGTTACCGAAACAGTAGCTGGGTGCTTGCACAAGGCACCCTGAGAGAACCCACAGAACGGAAACCACTAAACACAGCCCACGAGACCAAACTAACCAAACCCACAGAACTAGACACAGCCAGGCTACAACCCCCGTGCAAGCTAGGGCAACGACAAATCATTCTCAGAAAACAGCGTGAGAAACACCATCACGCAAGAGCACACAAGCCACCGCCACAGGCAGCTAAGAGGAAGACACACAGTCCACTCCTCCAGCTCGCCAGCAACCGACTCCTGCCTACAACCTCCCCAGTAGAGTGAGGCTAGCGAGCCACAGCCAAGAACACAACCACAACCCACCGCAGCCCGGCCGAGCTACGGCCCCACACCTGACCTCCCTACGTGGCTCCGGAACCAACGCAGAGCGAGGCTGTAAAAAGGACTAGTTGGTCTGCATCGAAAGAGCACCACAACAACCTCGGAGACCAGACCCAGCTAAGAGAGCTCTACAAATGACAGAAGCTGTTGTCTCCACCATTTTCCCCTCCGCTCTGAGGCCGAGACTTGAGCACGCCCGCCGCCTGAAGCAACACCCTCTGTCATAGGCACGCGAGGATGGGGGTCCCAGGTAACGGTAACAACCTGTCTCGCGGACAAGCCCTCAAGTGCCTAGCACCGGGCGAATAGAGAACTGGCATGGCAACCACCACAGAAAACAGCACCGCTGGCTCGTAACCAAGACAAGTCCAGCAGGCACAAGCACGCACGACACCCCTTCTGAAAACCCCCAGAAGGGCCGTGGCCAACGCTGGCACACACGGCACGGCCCGAGAATCTGGAACACCACCAGGCAAAATAGAAACCACCACTCTTCTAATAATCGTTTAAGAGACAGACAATCGATTATTAGACAGGCGCAAGCCTCCTAGCGTCGCCGCTAGGACACGACCACGAAGGTGTCACCTTCGGTCAGTGAACACAGGGAGGCAACCTGCCGCGTTCCTATCAGAAGGTCCGGAGGGCAACCCTGCCTTGGGGCACAAGCCGACACACCAACCACAGCCATGGAAAACACCCGAGGCAACCCAGATCTTGTCGCGCCCTCCTAGCCTGTTGCGATCTCATCGCGACGGGTATGGCAACCGCGACAAGCCAGTCACGTCAGGGAAGCAGGTCGCGACAAAGCTCTTGTCGTGACAGCAAACCAGGTCGCAACGACCCTGTCACGACAAGGTCGTGCGTCGCGACAAGAACCTTGTCGCGACACCTTATCGCGACAACCTCCTGGGCCGCGATAAGGTCATGCCCGACTGGGGCGACGCCTCCTCTGGTGTCACGACGTGCTCGGCGGTTGCGACACCAGCAGGAAGGCCGACCACCAGGATGCCACATCCTGGTGTCCCCCACACAACTACAAACACACAAACATGGGGAGGGGATCATGGTGAAAACAGTAAAAGCATGCATTCCACAATTTGGACCCCCAAACAACACGAACAAGTAAGGGTACAAGAATCCCTACAGAGAACGAAGAACCAAACCCCAAAGGGGCCTTTATGAAGAGCTCGGCCGCCACCTCCTCGCCTCCACGACGCCGCGCCCCGTCGCATTTTGAGAGCCGCAGGCTAAAAGCCTTGGTCGGCTCTCCCTTTCCTCTTTTGGCTCTTTTCCCTTCCCTTCTCCTCTTCGAGGAGGAGAAGGCTCCCCTCTCTTCTACTACATCAACACTGCTCCTAAGCCTGCCTTCGAAGAATCGGTGTAGACCACGAAACCTCCACTACCTGACGGTAACACTAACACTGGTGCTATAGTCAGTCTCTGCTTTAGCTCCTGAAAGCTGGTCTCATAATCTGCGGTCCACTAGAATCTGACATCCTTCCTAGTCAACATCGTCAAAGGTGCTGCAATCTTTGAGAAATCCCGAATAAATCTGCAGTAGTACCCTGCCAAACCTAGCAAACTGCGAATCTCTGGAACTGTACTCGGCTGCGGCCAACTCAAAACTGCCTCTACTTAGGCTGGATCCACTGCTACACTAGCACCTGAGATCACGTGTCCAAGGAAATGCACTTCCTTTAGCCAAAACTCACACTTGCTGAACTTGGCATAAAGTTGGTGATCCCTCAACGTCTGAAGCACAATCTTCAGGTGTCCAGCATGCTCCTCCTCTGAAGCAGAGTAAATCAAGATGTCGTCCACAAACACGACCACAAAACTGTCCAAGTACGGATGGAAGACTCTGTGCATCAACTCCATGAAAGCTGCTGGGGCGTTCGTGAGCCCAAAAGGCATCACGATGAACTCGTAGTGGCCGTACCTGGTCCTGAAGGCTGACTTGCTGACATCCTCTGCCCGAATCCTCAACTGGTAATACCCTGACCTCAGATCAATCTTCGAAAACACTTTGGCTGACTGCAGCTGGTCAAACAAGTAGTCAATCCTTGGCAGTAGATATCTGTTCTTCATTGTCACCTTGTTCAGCTCCCTATAGTCTATGCATAGCCTCAAACTGCCATCCTTCTTCTACACGAATAGCACTGACGCACCCCAAGGCGACTGACTAGGATGAATGAAACCCAACTCAAGCAACTCTTGAAGCTGGCACTTGAGCTCTCTCAGCTCAGCGGGGGCCATACGGTAAAGTGCCTTGGACAACGGCATTGTCCCAGGCAACAACTCAATCGCAAAATCCACCTCCCGCTCGAGAGGTAAACCTGGCAACTCCTCGGGAAAAATGTCCAAAAACTCACTAACCACTGGTATACCCAAAACGGAAACACCACCGATCTCAGAGAAACAACTGAAGCAAGGTAGCCACACCACCATGAACCAAACGCCTCACTCTACAAGCAGAAATGAAAGGTCGACGTGTAGATCAAATACCTCTAAAACACAAGGAAGGTGCGCCAGGTACTCCGAACTGCACCGTCATCCTCCGGCAATCTAGCACTGCAGAGTAGGCCTCCAGCCAGTCCATCCCCAAGATTGCGTCAAAGTCCCAAATCTAGAGAACAAACAACCTGGCTGGCAACACATGCCCCTCAACCTCAACGGGCACAAACTCCAAACAACTCAAAGTAAGCATGAAGTCATGGGAAGGAACCTCCATGAGCAACTCACACTGCTGCTCGGGCACCGACTCTACCAAGCACTCACAAAACTCCTCGGAAACAAAAGAATGAGTAGCACCAGAATCAATTAAAACACGAGAAATCCTACCAGATATGGATAATGTACCTTCCACAAGGTTCGAGGCCTCTTCCTCTACCCTAGTGAGCGCCATCACCCGGCCACGACCTCAACCACGCTGACCCTGTTGCTGACGCTGTGGGTGACCCTGCTGCTGCTGGAACTGCGGCTGCTGAAACTGTTGCTGGAACTGTGGCTGCTGAAACTACTGCTGCTGCCTATGCTGGGGTGCCGATCTAGAATGTGCCATCTGTAATGACTATTGCTACTGTCCCGCTCCTCCCAGGCACTCTCTTACATAGTGACCCGACTGGCCGCACCCGTAACAGATGACGGTGTGCCGACTCGACTGACTGACCTACTGAACTGACTGCTCCTCTGTCGAAAACTGCCTCAGAAAAGGTCCACTTGATCTGTTCTACTGCCGATGACTCCCAGAACGAAACAGCCTACGGAGCCTCAACCCGACCCCAGACGACTCAGCACCCGACGCAGAGGTAGTCGGAGCGCGAAGACTGCGACTGGGGTGAAGGTACGGACTCTACCTGCCAAAACTCTCTGACCTAGCCACCTGCTACTGAATGTCCCTCTCAAGTGCTCCAGCTCTGGCAACTACATCTGACAATGTCTGGCACAAGTGTGTCGCTATCGCTCGCCTCAGCTTCGGCCTTAGTCCTGCTATGAACCTCTCAGTCCGCACCTGCTCACTGGAAGCAATCGACGGCACATGCCTCATGAGGGAGACGAAACTCATGTGTTACTCTATCACGGTCATGCCTCCCTGGACGAGAGAGAAAAATTGATCCTGCCTCTCACGTTGCGCATGCGCTGGAAAGTACGCATCGTGAAAGTGGGGCACAAACTACTTCCAACTAATCTGCCTCAAGGCCTGGCCTGGAAAATGTGTCTGCCTCTGCACCCTCCACCACTCGTGTGCTGACCCACACAGCTGGTACACTGCCAAAGTAACTCTGTCCTCAGGTCTGCAGTCCATCGTCTCGAAGGTCCGCTCGATCTCGTGCACCCAGCTCTCAACTCGATCTGGATCTGCTACTCCGAAAAACTGTGGGGGTCGAAACCTCAGGAACCTCTCTAACACTGCAGCGGCATCCTCTGGATCTGGATCTCTGTCTGCTCGACCTATATGACCACCTCCATGCCTCATGTGCATCGTAAAACTAGTCCACATCCTGTCGAGAAACTGTGTCATGGGGTCAGCTCTATGATGTCATCTACCTGTGTCTCGAGGGTGTTGTGCCTCGTCCTACGATGACTCTGAGTAGCTCATCTCTGACGGCTCAAGATCTCTATGTGGGTCTGGAATGTCATCAAGCCATCTCTGCCTACGCTGGGCCATATCCTGCCAAAACATTAGAACAACAGTACGTTGAAGGTAAGTCGAACGGTCAGCAGCACACCCATACTCTTCCTTGAGACCATCACGGTCATTTTAGTCCTTTACTAACTACGCCAGGATTTCTCTGATACCAACTATAACGACCCAAGAACCCGATACCCGAAACCCTCCAAGTACCCGGCCCTTGGACCGCCACCTACAGATCCGTAGACCCGGAAGGGTTAGAAAGGACCTGGTGAAGTAAGTAAAGAAGATAAATGAACATAACCCTACAGTACATAGTACGAGTCCACATGTCAAGTACATGTCTATATGTCTCAAGTACAAGTACAGTAACAAAAGGGAACACAAAACCCTTAAGGGGAATACCCCGACGGTGAGAACTACTCAAACAGGGAAACCGCTGCTAAACACGACACCTCGAAACTAACACTCTGTCTGAGGGAGGTCCTGCCAGTGCTGTGAACACTCACCGGTGAAAGGGAAGGAGTGAGCTTCGCGAACAAAGCCCAGTAAGGAACCCAACCCCTCACCGGTTCGAATAGCGAAAGCAAAAAGAACAACACAGCTAACTAGGCAAGAGAACAACAAGGCTAAAAGAGTAACTAACTATGTAAGCGGAAATGTGGCGATAAATTAACTGAACAGAACTACCAACTAAGCAGGTAAAGTAACAAAGTGGCAACTGTGCAAGTACTGGAATAAATAAATGGAAAGTACACAAGTCCACAAGTATCGTCAACACGGCACAACAAAACATAGTCCCAACTCGGTAAAAAAAGACTTGGTGGACGCTACTAGGCTGCACACGCAGACGAAAAAACCCTCGTCTGGACAAGAACACTAGCCACAGAGCAACCTCTACTAGTCAGTAGTCAGGTGCACCCACTGGTGTCTTACCGCTTGACCACAAGTCCAGGTCTCCCCTCCCATCGAAGTGAGACGCATGGATGAAACACAACCACAAGCTGTAGTCTTGCCGGACTACAGTCCCATGCCTGTCCTCCCGACATGGCTCCAGAATCGTGTAAGGTGAGGCAGTGAGAACGGACTAGCTGGCCCGCACCGCAACACTCCAAACTCTACGAGACCCAGACCAACTAAGTGAGCTCTACAAACGACTCAACGCCGCTATCCAACACTGTTTTCCCCTCCATCCGGAGAAACGCTCAATGGACGCACTCATGGCTCGGAGACCACCGTCAACGAGCCCACGAGGACGGGGGTCCCAGGAAACGGTAACAACCCCAAAAGTACACCGTGAGCTGGGACAAGCCCTCAAGTGCCACAACACCGGGCTAAGACTAGTAAGGCACGTGCTATGAAGTCAACACAAGCGTCACGAGTGCGGCACAAAATAGAGGTGGAAGCAAACTAGAACACAACAATTGGTAAACACGAAACGCCCACACGACACAAGCGGGGAGTCGGCCGGCCCTCGGAACACCCCCGATGGGTGCCGGAAACCCTGCACGACTGCCCCCAGTTGACCGATCAACCGGCACTACCGGCCTGGTCGGAGTCGACCCGGGTGGGTCCGACCACCACGTGGCTCGACAAAATGACCAGCAACCCTAGGCCGGTCCACCGACACAGCCGGAGCAACAACACATGGAAAACGGTGTGAAAACGGCCCAAAACGGAGGTCAAATGGGCTCAAAAGGGGTCTACTGGCGCAATGCGCCACAAGGGACCCGGCCAGCGCCCAGGCGCAGCGCGCCAGGGGGTAGGGCGCAGTACGCCGCCCAGATCCCAGCCGGATCTCGGCGCACTGCGCTGCCCTCCTTCTTCCTCCCGACGCCTCCTCTGCAATGTAGGGAGGTGAGGGGGAAAGAGGATGGTGCGACCGCCGCCGGCGGTCCTCCCCTCGCCGAAAAAATGGCCCAAAGGCACACCAACATAGTAGAGAGAGAAAGAGAGGAAGAGAGAGAAACAGCGCAGGGGGGGAAGGGAGTCGAGGCCGGAGAGGGAGAGAGGGGTCCTTACCTCGATGGTAGGACCTATCGGTGGCACAAAACGGCGCGGAGCTCTCCCACGGGTGACGGCGACGCGACTGCACCGCGCACGGCGTCCTCCGTGCGTGGCTCCCAATGGCGGATGGTGCGGTGCAGCGCGGTGAGGGGGGGTCTCCTCCAGCGGCGAGCAACAGCGGCAGTGCAGCGAGCCTCCCTTCCGGTGAGACAGCGAGCAAGAGAGAGCGGGAGAGAGAGAGAGTGAGAGAGAGAGCGAGAGAGAGAGGAGAGAGAGGAGAGAGAGAAGAGAGAGAGAGAGAGAGAGAGAAGAGAGAGAGAGAGAGAGAGAGAGAGAGAGAGAGCAGGGAGGGAAGAAGAGGAGGAAGAAGAGGGTCAGAAGAGGGAGAGGGTGAACCCAGGGGAGGGGAGATGTCGTGCGAGGGGGGAGGGGCAGATAAAGGAGTCAGGGTGGGGAGGGTCGCTCTCCCCTTACCAGAAATGGCCCGAGGGCTGCTCCCATGCAAACAGAAAAGAGTTGTTGCATGCGCAGGGTGGCAGGGTGCTCCTCCCCCCCCCCCCCCCCCCCTCCTTCGGTGGCGGATGCCACAGTTTAGATTGATTAATCTATAGTCTGATATATAATACCTTTGTCCTAATTGTTAAGGCGGGTTAGATGCAAGTTAGACAATTCTAAGCCACAATCTAACCGACCTTTGAGTTCACCAGCAAGGTTGTTATCCGGCTTGAGATCACCAGAGCAAGACAAGTTTTGATCTTTTTGGTTATTTCTAGGAGCTGTCATATGTCATCAATCTCCATGGTGTTGCCAAGTTTAATTTATATGCACTATAAGAGAATTGTGATTTGTCAACGACTTTTTATCAGCGGCTTACAATAGCTGTTGATATATAAGGTATATGTCAACGGCTACAAGAGGCCGTTGACATATGATGAACATATGTCAACAGCTATTTTATTCCGTTGACAAAAGTGCAACATATGTCAACGACTTATAGAGTCGTTGACATAAAATAACATATGTCAATGGCTATAGAAGGCCGTTGACATATGTTAAACATATGTTAACGGCTAATTTTTAGTTGTTGACATATGTTACACTTTACCCATTGACATATGTTAAGATTATGTCAACAGCCTCCTATAGCCGTTGACATATATTGATGACTGCCATATGTACGTTAGACCTCCGAAACAGCAAGCAACAAAATGGTGAAGAAAATCGGCCAGTGCCAGTTGTAGTTCGGTCCCAGCGGTCCTCCTCCTATATAAGGTCCCGCTCCATCACATCGTCATCGCTGGAGAAAAAGGTCCACAGAGCATGGTCGAGTCCACGTTCGCTACAGCAGATTCCTCCGCCGATGAGGAGATTCCTTTGGTAGGGTTCCTCTTTGCTCACTTCACAGTCGCTTCCTTTTTCCTGTTATAAAAATTGCTCCGTTCTTTGCAGTTCACGCTCTGATCTAGCCTACCCTTGCATCCTCGTCCTCCATGATTCCGATCCATCATCATCTACTCGTCATTTTTCTTATATAATGAGAAAGAGGGGTCCGGTTTCTAGTCCTGGTTGTGATCATGGAAACAGAGACCTCTGTTCTGTTCCATTGGATTCCCCACTTTTGGCTCCTTCTCCCGATTTTAATTTTCTTTTATGGATCTCTAAAGGAGCCAAGAAACCATCTGGATTCTTCTCATGTGCCGATTGCTCCCTTGCTAACATCTCCGAGTAGATTTTGACGGTGCAAAACAGTGCTTGCGATGGACAGGCTCGCTTATCGGCGTATTCCCGGAGTTCTGTTCCTATCACCCAATACCTATCCTGCACCACCATCACCACCGCCTTCGTCACCATCACCGCTGATTCGGGAGGACCGTGAAGCAGCTGGGATGCACTTGCAGCAAGGAGGACTTCTTGCCGAAGCCATCATTCCAGAGCTAGAGCACCTACGGGAGGGCCGTGAAGGACACACTATCGCGGCTCTGGGACCGAGTGACCACCCGGTCTATGGACCAGCAGAAGCTGACGTAAGTGAAGGCGCACAGCGGCCACGAGATGAAGCGCAACCTCTTCTGGTGGGACCTCATCTGGTTCGGGATCGGGGCTGTTATCGACACCGGTTGTTAGATCGAAATGGTACACTAGATGTCCTAGAGGGGGGTGAATAAGACTTCTTGGCTTTAAAAATTTTCTTCTGAAATGCACAACACTAAATAGATTCGTTAGTACTTAGTGTGTTGTGTGTGATTCAAGTGTGAACTAGGCAGAAACAATCACACAATATGCACAAGAATTTATCCTAGTTTAGCCCTTCCAACTAGGAAGTCCTAAGTCCAGTCCTCAAGTCAACCACTTAAGATTTCCACTAACTGCCAATAAATTGGCCTTCTCTCACCCTTGAGAGGAATTATAAACCCACTTGCTCCCAAGCAAGTCTTCCATGAACAGGGGTACAAAACTGCCTTCACAAGGCCTCCCTTCACAGAGGAGAAAATGCAGAAACAGTCTTCTGCACAAAATACACAAGAGAGTAAAAAAGACTTGTGTGTTTACCTCAGGACTGAGAACAAACACAGACTTCAGAAGGATTTAACTGATCAGAGATGAGACTCGAATCCTATCAGAAAAACAAGGGTGGACTTAGAGAAAATAAGCAACTACAATTGCCACCCTACACAAGACTTCTTGGAGAGCTTCAGAGAGAGTGTTTTCTGAAGAGGGAAGCTCTCAAACTTGGCTTGCAGGAAATTCAAAGTGTGTAGCTCACAGAATTTTCAAAAGCTCTATGTATCTCCGTGTGTCTTCTTCTTTTCAAACTTGAGCTTCTTTTATACACTTCAGAATATAGCCGTTTGGAAGATAGCCGCTGGAATTTCTGGTCGTTTGCAATCTGACCATTTTGAAGAGAACTCTAGGATCCTTTGGATCTTGATGAGCTTATTATCTAGGAGTTCTTCAGTTTTGCTTCTTTCCAAGGTCTTCAGAAGAGGTGTAGTCTTCACAGCTAGAAGATTAGCTCTTTCTTTCTAGGAGTGGACTGTGAAGGAGACATGCTAGAAATGTGCTTCCAATAAATGACTGCAACAAAGACAAGATAAAGGGAAAAAGGTAAGTCAGATAAGTACAGACAGAAGGTATGGAAACCTCGTATGCACAAGCTTTCAGATAAAAAGAATAGACATGCAGATATGCTAAAAAGGTAAAGCATGGGTCTTGTCAGTGGTAGGTGAGTCTTGTCAGATGCCATGCACCTGAGAATACATAAATGCATTGTATCTATTGTATCCAGGAAAATCTGGAACAAAGACATGAAGAACAACTCAAAGATTAGTTAAAATATTTCAGAAATAACATGTGTAGGATTTAGATGAATATAATATGACTTGTCTTGTCAGAGAAAATAATAATATTTTTGATGAACTAATAAGAAATTAAAAGTTCATTGGAAATGTTGTAAGAAAAGATTAGGAGATAATCTTACATTAAGTGTTTAAGCTTCAAATGATCAAAAAAGTATTAAGCACAGAACTTGACAGAGAAGTGAATTCATAAGAACATGCAATTCGACTGTAGAAGTTGAAGAATGATTCGACTTTACAAAAAGATAGTAATTCGACTGTAGGAGTCGAAGTTACAAACAGAGTAATTCGACTGCAGAAGAAGATTACAATTCGACTGTAGAAGTCGGAGTGGAAATAGAATGATTCGACTTCTGAGGTAATAAGACAATTCGACTTTAGCAGTCGATACTATGGAGATTGATTTCTAAACATTTGACTGTAAGAGTCGAAGTGAACAGTCGAATCATGTAGTTAGGATTTATAAGCATTCGACTGTATGAGTCAAAGTGAACAGTCGAATCATGTATAGCTGTATGGACTTAGAAAAATTTTAGGATGGTTTTGACTTCGATTCTTAAGGAGTCAGAGTCAACAATCGGATCGAAAGTCGGATACAGTATGATGTACTGAGAGTCTGTGGACTTAGAAAAATTTTGGCGATGAAGTTTTTCACACAGTTGTATGCATATATATTTTGATATACATATATTTTGTAGATAGTCTATTTAAGATTTTGTTATAGCAAAAACATTATATATACTATATCTTCAAAATTTTAGATTTTCTTAGGGGTAGTTGCTCAACAATTCTCCCCCTTTTTATTAATGACAAAAACTTTAAAATAGACAGTAAAAAAAAGTGAAAATTTTTGAGATTTAGATGATATTCTAGTTTCTTAGCTTACCTCTTTCTCCCCCTTTGTGGCATTAACAGAAAGGGTAACAAATCACAAGGAAAACATGAAATAAGTAGGGAAGAAAGATCATAGATGCATTCAGATACTGAAAAATAAATACAAAGCATAGTGTTTAAGACCTAGATAAGGAGCTAGGTAAGTACAAAGATCTAGGAATTTGAGCAAAATATGGTTTGAGAAGGTCCCAGAGCTTCTTCTCATTTTCACAAAAGAAATTATCAAACAAGGAGCAGTCAATGTTGTAGGAGGGATTAGTAGTGGGCAGTTTCCTATGAGATTTGATGTGGCGTCTACGGAGCCAGGAAACTCTATTGTGGTACTTATCCCTGGACAAACAAATCCTGAGGAGAACAAATTTTCTGGAGGCTGCAAGGAGAAGAAACTCATGGACAGTGATGTTCCAGTGTAGGCCACGGTCCACAGCTGCATCTTTTGCTTGATAATACACTAAGTACCTTTGTGCCCACTTATGACCAATGTTCTTCCTCAGATCCTTAAGACTCTTGGACTGGAATTCATAAAGAGAGAGCTTCATCTTTTCACAGTCAGAGTGGTAAGAAAGATAAGCAGCTGCCTACTGATCTACATTGAGTCTCTCAGATTCAGCAAAACATAACTGGAAATCCAACAAATGATAGGGGTTCTTGGAGATTTGGAGGAACACAAATCTTTGGAAAGACAATTTAAGCTTGTATTTAATTTTGAACCTTGTGGCAATGCGGATGAATCTGTTGAACACCACTTCAGTAAAATCCCTTCTGAAGGCAACTGCTCCTATAAAGGATGGATGCAGTCCAGAGGGTAAGGCCACAGTCATGGAGGGAATGATTTCTCTTTGGCCTCTTAGCAGATTGTCCCATTGGCCTTTAGAAACATCAAGCAATCCCAAATTGAATCTGTCGAAATTGAATGACTTCATTCTGGTGTACTTGGCCTGAGAGTCCTGGAGAAAATGTCCAAACATATCATGAATCCTTAAGGATAAGTGATGCTGGATAATCAAAAATTGGTTCCTAGATTGGGTTTGTTGATATCTGGCTGCTTCATCAGGATAGAGATCAAGGAACTCCTTGGGAGTTAGGCTATGACTTTTCTGAGAGATAAATTGAAGTTCCTCAACTGAAATTTGTGTAGTTCTGAGAAGAATAGGAAGCCAATGTTCAAAGGTGAACCCTGGCATCTCATGAACTTCAAGGAAAGCACGAATAGATAGATATTCTCTGGACAGATTCATGCGATGTTCAGAGTGGTTAATGAAAGCATACCAAAAGGGTGGAAGGAGTTTGGAAGGATTGTCTCCAAGATTGGGTCCACTAGATGAGGAAACTGGGAAGTATTTCAGCTAAATGGAGAAGTGTTTTCTTGGAGTCTGTTCTTGAGATAGTGGGAAGACAAGAAAAATACTGAGGAGGTTGAGTGGAAAGAGTGAGAGTGAGAGGTTTGGGAGGTTTGAACTGGTATTCATTGGTTATTTTGAACTTGATGTCCTGGTGGAATGGATCCCCTGGAATGATGCAAGGGGAGGAGGATCAGAAAAAGTGGATTGTGAGGGAATTTCAGTGGTGAAAGGAGTAGGTGCAGAGGGTGCAGTGGGTTGAGGCTCAGTTGGTATTGGCCTAGAAGGAGGAGGAGGGAAGACAGGGTCACCATTTTGACCAGTCTGCACTTCACTTTCCTCTTGAAGGTTTGGAGATTTTGAGAGGACTCTAGGGGTCTCTTGGCCTTGGACTCCATCTGGGATTCCTACACTTGCTGGGATTCCTCTACTACTGCTGCTACTCCTGCTGGGTGCTCTTCCAACATTGGCTCTTGCTACTACTCAACTTATGGTTGAAACACCACCATTGCTAACTGTGGCTCAGACTCCTTGTGCTGATCAAGTACTGGCTCATCATGCTCTAGTACTTAAGATTCTGGCTCCTGTCCTACTTTTGCTCAGGTTGCTGTTCAACGGCTGAGATTGATCTTTTACTGACTGCTACTGCTCTGCCTGTGACTCGGGCTCTTTTTCTTCCACTAGTTGCTGTTCAAGTACTGGCTCTTCATGAGATTCTTGAACATGAACATGTTCTTCTTGCTGCTGAGAGGAAGAAGGCCCTGATGGCCGAGAAGTGCCCTATTGGCACACTAATTGAAGCAATAAATTTGATTTGTTTGACTTCATCAGTCAAACCATCGAACTTGGCATCAATGAATTCAACTTGCAACTGAAGAACAGAGAGATTCTCTTGTTGCTTGCTCAACAAATCCATAATGGAATTGAAGCTGTTGCTACTCTCCCCCTGAGACCTTGGCCGGGTCTCAAACTGAGAAGGGGAAAAGTGATGCTCTCTTTCCTCAAAATTAGTTTCCACAGGAATATCATCATAGGCTACTCCTTTTCCTCTAATACCTCTTAAGACTTCATTTATCGTTTCCTCAGGAGCATCTGGTTCAGGAAGTGAGGAGGAAACATGAACTTGTTCTTGATGTTCTTGAATCTGAACTGGGACTTCAGATCTGACTTGAGCTTCTGGTTCTTCCATTCTAACTTCTGCCACTGGAGCTTCTTCATGTTGGACTGCTTGATAGGATGATTAAATGATAGGCTCATCAGGAAAAATTTCATGATCACATTCTGGAACAGAATCCTTTAACCATAAATTTTGCTTTTTGTTGACCAAAGCATAGTGGCTCCTTTTCAAGGTAGAAATATCAATTTTCTCCTTGATTCCAGCAGAGATTTCTCCAGATAGATCCACTGAGAATCTTTTGAAAATCAAAGTGAGCAGAGGTCCATAGGGAAGGGACTCCTGCAAAGTCTTTGAAGCGATCATTCTCTCCAAGATAATTGCAGCCAAATTTACCTTGTGCCTTTGAATAGCCCAAAATAATAAATTTCCATCTCTGGAGGTGATAGAAGAATGAGTTCCTGCTCTAGGAGTCACAATAGTTGATATAACTAAATGAAGCAATCTTTTCTCCGCTGTCAGTTCATTTACTAAAAGCCCCTTTTTACTGACAGTGGCCAAACTGCCAATAATCCCCAATTTTTGCTTTTCCAAAGGCACGACTTCACTAAGTTTGTGCCCGGAGTTTGGACAATCCAAAATCTCAACCAATAACTTTTTAGATATGGTAATCTTGGTACCCTTGACATATCCAAACACAGTATTTCCAGATGATACTTCCAGAGAGACATAGAAAGCTCTAACGGCATTTTCTACTGTGGGTTCAGAAATCTGGCACAGCTTGGTCCATCCCATGACATTTAGGGTGTCTTCTACCCACGACAAGTTTCCACTAATATGGGAGAAATCTACAACCTTTCCTGGACAGATGGGAATCTTAGCAAGTCTCTGGAGTTGATCAGGGGTCATCTGAGCGATTTCCGGAGCCCTAGATGTTGCCATCTAGAAGAAGGAAATGAACAGGACTCAGAGAACTAGTAAAGGAGTGATAGAATAGAGGATGAGAGTCTGGAGAACCTACCTTTCTTCGAAGGAGGATGGAGTTTTTGGTGGTTCCCCGGAAGTCCTTCGCCGAAAAATAGTAAGGGTGCGAAGAGGCAGAAGAAGACAAGGGAGTCGAAGATGGATTTCGAAAGGGTGTCTTCTAAAAGAAAGGGGTTTTTTTATATAAGGAGGGAAAATGTAACTGGCCCGAGATTTCAGGATGAACGGTCGGGATCAAGTGATTTGAACGATGACACAAAAGAATATATTTAAAAAGGATTTTATTGAACGCGCCTTTTCAAAATTTCACGGTAAGTCGAATTGTGTATTCGACTGCATCAGTCGAATGCAGCATTAACACATAAGTCAAATGCCCTATAATTTCATAAGTTGAATTGCTGGGACTGAGAAATTTTTCAGGACAGTTTTCTCAGACAACTCAAACTGAAATGTTTCACAGTAGTTTCTTAATTTACAATTCAAGCATCATTTTGATTTAGCAATTTAGTCATGATTACACATACCTATTTCTCTTCTAATAGATGTGAATCTATCCTCAGGAAGAGGTTTAGTAAAAATGTCAGCAAGTTGATTTTCTATAGAAACAAATCAAGTGAAATATTGTCAATACTTACATGGTCCTTAATGATGTGATTGTAATCACGGGATTGTGCTCCCCTTTGAAAAATATGTGTGTGAAGATGAAAGAACGTACCGTGATCACCACCAAGTAGTCGCCCAAGGGATGTACGGATGAAGGGACAACTGACTACGTTGGAAAAGGAAGAGAAGAGAGAAAGCGTACCTGCGAATGCGACAAGATGATCGTCGCTATGCTTGTACCTGAACACGACAGGAAGAACGGCGCCTTCTTGGTCGCGACAGCTTGATTGTCGCCTTCTTCTTCAGTGGACGGAGATTGAAGGTTTTGATCTTCCTGCTCCTCAGCTGGCCGAGGGGCAAGAGCCTCACGCCTCTCTTGTCTTTAGGTACCTGCCAAGATCATGAAAACTTGGAAAAACCCATTAGAAATTCGTGCATGAAAGATCTATTCAAAGAAAAAACAAGTAAACATGCACTATATTGAAGGGAACTCACGAGATTGGGGTTTTTAACCCCTTTGAGTGTTTAAGATGGGTGTGTGGTGTGTGTTCTAATGAATATCTACGAAAATAAACTATCTATCCATGCATGATTGAAGAGAAATAATGAAGAGAAAGGGAGAGAGAAAGTGTAGCCGGTGGGAAAACGCCCTGGGGGCTCTTCCTGGTCGTCTGGAGGGGAAGCTCTCTTCTTCGGAGTTGGAGCTCTCTCGCAGGGGAAGCAGCAGACGCCAGTCTTGCCCAAAAAGATGGAGAATTGAGGGTTTTATGGGCGATTATTCCCGAACTGGCTCTGAGAGGAATAATGGGCAAGAGTCCGTGCTTGGTTATGTATGGCTGCGCCTGGGCGATTGGATCTCGGAAAGGAGGGCATTAGGAAGGTCTCCCCAAAATTTTGAAGGATTTGGACGCGATTTGGACAATCAAAAGGGGAAATATCCATGTATGGCATGTATCCAAGTTAGGCTCGGAAAGGATCTTCTGCATGAGGTCCAGAACGTGATGGCCTTCTGGTCGCTATCAAGAACGCAACGCCCCGATACGTCGCCTTCCTTACATGGAAGGTGACTTTAAGTCATTTTGGCGATTTTTCGGGGAATTTAAAATGCCTATTTATGATAGCGACATATCGAGGTGTCGTCTTCTTGAACGCGACAGTGGGGCTGTCGCCTTCAGGGACTTCTCAGCATGTGATCACGCAAAGTGTCCAATCTCCATGCGTGGCCTTCAGAATGACGTGCGGTTTGAAACACCGAACTCTTGACTTAGAGAGCCATGGTGAAGAGGATTAATTTTGACTAGGAAGAACCCACCAGGGCGATGAACTAGTGAAAATGATGTCATGATCGGAGAAAGCCAGCTTGACGATGATGAGCCAATGTAGGGCATCGATGATATGACAAGGGATTCTGCTCGACTTATGGGTTAGAAATGGGTGTCTACAAATTGCCCCTCCTTGATGCCTGCTTTGCAAGGGAGTGGAGTGGTAGTGGAGCGAAGATGGTATGAAATGACGATGTAGCGGACGAAGTGAAATGAGCTGAAAAGTGGGCATCAAGGTAAAGAGACACCCATTCTGAATGAATAAGCAGCGAGAATTATCCAACTGTCCTTAGAACGTGGCTGGGAACAGAGTGCGAGAATGGTTCCAATTTGGGACGAGTAAAGATCAAAAGAAAAGAAATGATCAACCTCCTGATTTAAGAGGTACCCTGGCTATCTTTAGCATGCAGGTTTCATTCATTAGGGGATAGGTGCTGCCCGGCAGGTCGATTCGACTCTGGCCTTCGAGCGATTCACGACTAATGAGTGGATTGGGGATAAAGGAATGACTATTATAATGAATGGGGATGAGAGGAATCCTGAATAGGAACCATACTCACAAACTGGACTGAGCAACAAGCTCGAGGAAAACTTTCAAATTCGGAATGGAATGGAAATCCTTGTCTGAGGAATGAGGATATGGGTTGAAACATCATTGAGAAGCTAACTTTGACAAATCATGAAGCATGAAGCTCAAAATCCTAAATGATGCATGCTGGGCTAAAGAAAAGAAATCATCAAAATAAATGCAAAGAAAAGGAGAAAATAACAAGTATTCAAGGATAATATTGCCAGACAATATAAGCAGGGGTCAAGACACTTCGCATCCCCGGCGTGCGATAGAATCTGTCATCCCCGAGTCATATCACCTAACGGCCTATTCAGCGATTAGCAGTGTGCACCTAGATCATCCTTGTTTTTGGTGAAGGGGAACTTAGATCCCAGAACACACTGAGATCCATCCGGTCCTTGAGATGATATAATAGCGTAGATACCATATAGTAATGCGGAGGGATCAGGGTTAGAAATACTTACCTGTACTTACCTGACGAACCGTCTTTTTGATTTTTCTGATTTTCTGATTTTCTGATTTTTATGGATTTCCTGATTTTTATGGGTTTTCAATAATTAAAGCAGTAAAGAAGATATGATACAAAGTGAAATGCACCAAATGAAGAACAAACTTTAAAGCATAAGTGCAAACATCGTGGGAAGTAATCAATCAACAATGATTTGAAAGGAAATGGGCAAGAAATTGTACATTTGGACAGAACGCGACAGGGGGTAGGTCGCTACCCTCTTCATGAGAAGGCGATGTTGCTTGTGTTGCTACCCTAAAGGCGACATATCGACATGTCGCGACCGCAGGATTCTCAGCCCGAGCTCAAAATCTGCAACCTGAAAATTGCAATTTGACTCCCACTTGGACTCTTAAAGCTTATAATCAATGTCCCACTCCTATTAGCTCTTCTCTACCCTTTCCAACCAGGAATAGGAGTCTTATGGCTCTATAAATAAGGGTGGAGAGAGGCCAAATTCGCAGCCCACCCTTCTCTCTTCTTCTTCTTCAAGCTCTCAAACTCTCATGGCCATGAAGAGAGCTCCAAGTGCTTCTATGGGTGAGGAGGCTCCCTACAAAGGTCCGAAGCGAGCCCGGTGACCTATGATGCTCTCATGAGGTTGACGGACGTCCCCAACCATCTGAGCAGAGCAGGAAGTGAGAGAGGTAAGTTGGTTGATGTTTTCAATTTTCTGTGAATTTTCCTATGAATTTCTTCATTAATTTTGTTCTCTTCTTCCTCCCTTCTCTTTTGCCTTTTTCCTTCTCCTCTAGCTCTTCCCCGGCTCCCGCCGCTATTCTAAGCTAACGTGGATCACCCGCATGATAAAGGCCTTACCCATGTTTGTAATCCGGTTCTTGAGAGAGTGGGGTTTGGGGGGTGTTTTGATAGCGGCCCACAACTACCACAAAATTTCTTTCGATTGGCATAGTATTACGGCCTTGATTGAGCTTTGGCACCCACAAACCCATACCTTCATTTTCCCCAAGTTTGAGGCGACCGCCTTCTAGAGGAGGTCGAGGCGTTTTTGGCTGTCCCTAAGACCAAGCGAGGGGACGAGCAAAGTATTTGCTATACCGTGGAGCCCATCAGCCCGAAGCTTATTTTAGGTGAGTTTATGACGGATCCCGGGGATGTGCACACCATGATTAGCCCCCAATTCATTCACCTTGTGCCGTTGTCTAAGTGGGTCATATCCCAATGTAAGAACAATAGTGTGGACCACTGGGAGATAGCCAAGGCCGTGGCCGTTTGCTTGTGTGGGGTGGTCCTCTTTCCGTCCAGGGATCACCTCATAGACTACACGAGTTTGAGTGCTATTAGTGGGGTATGGCAGGGACTCTCCCTCTCTCATGCGGTCTTGGCCTACCTCTATGCGGGTCTTACCTCAGCCTCCACGGGTGGTTTTCTTTACGGCTCTATGATCCTCTTAGAGTGTTGGTTGGGAGTGAGGATAAAGTTTAAACTCGTAGACAACCCCACTACCGATAGCCGGATTTTCGGGTGCCATCCACTATGCTTCATTGGCGGGGCGGCCAAGTTCCCAGATCGAGTTGTGTGCAGGACGACGGATAAGAAGACAAGGAGCGCATGGCGGTACTATTTCAGCACCCTTCCGGTGGAGCACTTTGCCTTAGGCATAGCGGCACTACGCGGAGTGGAAATTCAGCTTCCTCTTGGGCGCGGATTGGATCTTCAACTTGTAGGGAACATGGCGACAGTGCTCTACAACCCACAACGGTGCTACCTTCAGATCGGGAAGCCGAGGACCAAGGTACTCCCGCTGTCTCACTTACCTCCTATGAAGAAGCGGCGCTTGGGAGACCCGGAGGATGAGCAGGCCATGCGGAGTGTATTGGCTTTATGGCGGGCGTGCGCGATTCACGTACTACCACCGACGCTAGATGAAGAACTGGAGACGTACCAGGTGTACCTCCGAGAGCATGAGAAGATCCGGCTGCTTGGGGACCATGAGCTTGAGAGGGAGATATGATTGTATTTTTGTTGAGAGATTTGAGATTTGATGTGATTTGATGGGACTTGATGTAGTAAGAGTGAAAGGGACATGTCAGCTTTTATTTGATGCATGCACTAGGATTTGCAATGAAAATTTCAACTTTCAAAAGGTTCTGTTCACTGACTGAAAAGGCGACGTAGGGAGCATCGCGACTTGGAATGCGACTGGTCAACGGTCGCTACCTCTAAAGTGAACGCGACATAGAGGGTGTCGCGACCAGATGAGAAGGCGACAGGCCCCTTGTCGCGTTGACAGGGCCGAGAGGGGTTTGAATTTGGGGCCCAGTGCCCCTTTCCCCTTCTCGCTTACACTCCTCTTCCTTTCCCTTCCTCTTCCTTCTCCAGCGATTTCTTCCGGCCAACCTCTTCACCAGCGATCGCCAGCGGCGGCTTCTCCTTCGTCTCCCCTTCTTTCCTTTCTCTCTTCTTCCCCCTTCTTCCCTTTTCCTAGTGACTTGGCGATGGAGGGCGGTGGCGATGGTGAAGATGGCGGGGACCGGCGCAAGAGGGGCTCCAAGAGGTCCGTCCGCCGGCGACAGACAGACGAGGGCCCGTCTACGGTGGCGGAGGATTTTGCTCCGGCGGCTCTCATGGAAGATGACACTGTGGCGACGCCGAGTGAGGACGAACCAGTCGGCCCCAAAAAGGTAGGCTCTAAAACCTTAAACCATGTGTGATTGAGTGTTGATTGGAGGGGAGGAGGGTGCAAGGCACCCGTGTGGGGCTTTTGCCCAAGGTGGAACGACCAAGAAACGGGTATTGTCCGTCCCTGGTCACCCTGCGAATGCGATAGCTTGGCTGTCGCATTACCATGGGGAAGGCGACGCTAGATATGTCACCTTCAGAAGATGACGCATCGGTACGTCGCATTCAGATTCCTGAAAGAGACACCCTGTATGTCGCCTTCAGAAGGCGACAATAACCCTGTCACGATTTGATCTGACTGCATTTTTGTGAAACTCGACTGATTTTGTGTCCTTCTATGGCTGTTTTGCAGAGCGAGCTACGGTCCTGGCTAGGGTGGGCCGTCGTCCGGGCGATCTATCAGGGATTTCCTGACTTCCAGAGGATGCGCCTAGAGGAGATGGGGTTCGGCCCCTTTTTGAGGTTAGATGAGCTGACGCCAGACGTGGCGCTGATCCAGGCTCTGAAGGAGCGATGGGACCCCGAGTGCCACGCCTTCCTCTTCCCATGGGGTCACATGATCCCCACACTGGAGGACGTGGCACGGATCACCGGCCTGAGGGTGGACGGCCAGGCGGTGACAGGGGTTATCTACCCCAGCTATCAGGAGTTGGCCGAGAGGCTCTTGGGGCTAGAGGTGACGCGGGAGAGGTCCTCCCTGGTGCAGAGGACGAGGCTGCAGGCGAGCCTTAGGGTGGCAGATGCGTGCCACCAGACTGGAGAGGGCCAGGCAGACTACATGGCCCGGCCGACGGAGGACGTCAGAGCGGCGTTGGCAGAGGAGGAGGGAGAGGCAGCGGATTGAGACTTGAGGCGCTTCCTGATCCTTGTGATCGGGAACTTGATTCTGGGGACCAGAGGGGACCTAGTCAGTTGCAGATGCTTGCCCCTGCTAGAGGACTTGTCCAGCGTAGGCAGTTATGCATGGGGTGCGGTCCTCCTGGCCCACCTCTTTGATAGCCTGGGCACCTCCAGTAGGGAGACGGGTGTCGCTGGGTTCTTCCCACTCCTACAGGTACACTTCTTACCCTACCCTTTACTGCTTTTCCTGCTTACTCTGATTAAATGTGGTACTGACTGAGTTGTTATGCAGGTGTGGGCATACTATCACCTCCCCTCCTTGGGTCGTGGTGTACCGAGGCGACCCAGTCCTGTGCCCCTTCTACAGCGCTGGCAGTTCCGCTGAGACGAGCAATCACTGCGCCTGCAAGTGACGCTAATTCATGATGCACTGGACACGGTTCCCTTTGGCCATGTAAGTAGCCTTAGCACCTTTTCCTTTGCTTATTTGACAAACGACTGACAGATCTTTCTGCTTGTGGTGTGCAGGTTGAGTGGACTCTCTATGTGACGGAACGCCTCGGCCAAGCCCGTTAAACCAATAACGTACTTGATCCGAGTCCGCCTCCCGCGAATGGGCCGATGCCTCTCAAGGGATACCAAACCACAGTCCGTGTAAACACAAAGGAACACACCACATTTTTTATATATATCACAAGTTACATAGCCATATTTCCACAAAAACTGAAAAGAAGTACAAGAGCCTGGGGCATACCCCGAGGTACAACTGAAGAAAGTAAACAACTAACTAAACTACACTGTTGGAGTACTACACAGCTGGAACTACACCGCTGGAGGTACTGACCCTGTACCGCTACGGCGCGGCTCTGAACCGGACGACGGTCGTGAAACGTCCTCCTCCCTCTCACCTGTGGGGGTAGGGGTGAGCCTCTCTAGTCACTGGCTCAGTAGGGAACTCCCCCAAAACCGAGCAACCAAAACCACAGGTACAAAGCTATAAACAATACCAACAATTTATAGAACAGCTAAGCAGATATAAAGCTGTAAAAGTACTCACCGTCTGCCGACTACGAGAAACAACAGTAATAATTAAACGGCAAACCAGTACAGGTGTACAAGCTAAAGTAGAGACTGCCAACACGAGCCACGTGAACTGGTTCGCGACACCAGTAACTGACTCGGACAAGCTAACACAGGTCTACCTCTCAGTCTCGCAGCCACGGACGAAAGGTCCAGCTGCCGCTCCACGTGAAAAGGTCAAGCAACTGTAGAGACCAACTAAACACCACCACCTGCGGACCACACGGTCGGAGGCCCATGCCTGACACCTCTAGAGATCTTGGCCCGGAACACTCTAGAGTGAGGCACTGGAAAAGGACTAGCTGGGGTCCAGTACGTCTACTGGTGTCCGTACCCCCAACTACGAGCGCGCTACAAGTGACTAAAGACAAACACAAGTGTCACCGTCCCACTGTCGCCTTTCCCTCAGCCGGATGTGCAACTCAAACACAGGAGTGAGGGTGTCCAGGTCAGACGACACAGACCTCGACGGTACAACACAAGTACCGGGACAAAGCCCCGAGCTAACAGCCTGGCTCACAAAGAACCTGGGGCACCCAACTGGAGAGGTAACCACGGTAGGCGTCGTACTACTCGCCACGTACACAGAACCACGTGCACGTCACACACAAACCACGTGAAACCTCAAGTAAACCACAAGTAACAACGGTCCACTACACGTGAACCCAACTGACTCGCGTAAACAACGCGCAACCACGAAAGTAGGTAACTAACTGCATACCTTGTATGCTAAACACGAGAACTCTGTGCACTCAGTGCACCTTAGGTGCCAACGCACATGCATTATCGATAAATACCATAATTAGTCATTCATGTTTATAACCAGTAGGCGGCAACATCGACTGCCGCTTACAGGAAATCGACGGCAAGGGATCTGGCCGTCTATATCCTGGCTGATGAGCTTGGCGACAAACGATGTTGACGCCAAGTTCTTCAGCCTCAAACCCTGCAGAAACCCTAATCCGGCTCTACGGGTTTCCCAACCATTTTAACTACAGAAAAACATACATAAACAATTCATTTAACATGCCAGAACCCAAAACAACCCATTACAACATGCTTTGCTTGCTAAATTACTCAAACCACCCATTATCCCCGTATGGTGCAACTTTATCCGAAAATGCATTATCATGCTAATTCAGGTGGTTACGTCGTGTTTTAATGTTTCTACGGAGTTAACCGGGTTCGTCCCCTACCTCAGAACATGCTAGAACCTCCCGCAATCTCCTGGTTCACGCCGAACCCTCCGCAAGCTCCCACGGGAATTGCACTACGCCACGACGTTTCCTCGTGCAATTCAGCAACGCCACGCGTTCTACGATCCTCCAAGCACCCTTCAGTACCTACTGGAAGCTTTAGGGACACGGGGTCAACAAGCTGGGGCAAGGGGGATTGAGAACAGGGTAGGAAACCTGCCCTCGGGTGAGCCTAGAACCTGCATCATTCTCAGGTTGGCGTCAACCCCTATGCTGCCAAGAACAACCGCCACTATAAACGTCCACATCCTAAGCCGCCAAGATCATGCAGTCAACGTCCACTTACCTGGACGCCAACAGGTCAACGACAATACCTGGCCGCCAACTCCAACTGAACTGCAGCAGGTCCTATTTCATTTCAGAACCAAATCTGCACCTTACCTGCTCAAACCACACATTCCACACAACCAACTCACATTGGCCTCACAACGGCCTACACAACCAACACACACATGATCCTCATGGATCCGAAAAGCACGCGACGTTACATTACTATCATCTAAAAAGAAATTTTTGACCTCGAAATTCATAACACAACTCAAAGTTAAACAACTTATACATACATACCTTTACAAGCACTATCATCTAAAAAGAAAATACAAAAGCTTATTCAAACAGATAGGGATACCCTTTAGCCATCTCCTCAGCTAACTCCCAAGTATCCTCACCACCCAACCTATTTTCCCATCTCACTTTAACCAACTCAATTTCTTTATTCCTCAGCTTCTTTATCTTTCGATCTGTGATCTGCACCGGATACTCAGACATAGTCATATCCGGCCTCAGGTCACCAACTTGATATCTAATTATTTGAGCTGGATCTTCAATACACTTTCTCAACATGGAGACATGGAAAATATCATGCACATCTGTAAAATCAGCTGGCAAATCCAGCCTATAAGCTACTTCCCCAATTCTTTCGATTACCTGAAAAGGTCCCACATACCTTGGACTCAACTTTCCAGACTTGCCAAACCTCATGATACCTTTACTAGGGGAAACCCTTAAGAAAACAAAATCTCCCACCTCAAACTGGAGTGGTCTCCTCCGCACATCTGCATAACTCTTTTGCCTACTTTGAGCTGCCTGCAATTTTTCTTTAATAAGCTTTACTACTTCAGTGGTTTGTTGAATCAATTCAAGACCCACTAACTGCCTTTCTCCCACTTCATGCCAGTTTAATGGGGTTCTACATGGCCTTCTATATAAAGCTTCATATGGTGCCATCCCAAGACTGGTATGATAGCTATTATTGTAGGCAAATTCAACCATTCCCAAATGATGCTCCCAGCTACCTCCCCAAACTAAACAACAAGCCCGCAACATATCTTCAATTGTCTGGATAGTCCTCTCTGTCTGACCATCTGTCTGGGGATGATAAGCGGAGCTATACCTCAACTCAGAACCAATTACTCTTTGCAAACTTCTCCAAAAACCAGAAGTAAATCTTGGATCTCTATCTGACACAATAGTCTTCGGAATACCATGCAGTGGAACAATTCTTTCAACATAAATATTTGCCAATCTGTCCACTGTCCAAGACATACTTACTGCCACTAATCTGCACACTTTCGTCAATCTGTCAACAAATACCCATATTCCATTATGCCCTGAATTTGTCCTTGGTAAACCTGCCACAAAGTCCATAGCAATATCATCCCATTTCCACTGTGGAATGGGTAACGGTTGCAGTAGACCTCTAGGCTTCTAATGCTCTGCTTTAATTTGCTGACAGACAGCACATCTTGCAACAAATTCTGCTATTTCTTTCTTCATATGAGGCCACCAAAAATGCTTTCTTAAATCATGGTACATTTTAGTACTACCCGGATGAATAGTGTACCTAGATTTATGAGACTCTTCCAATACTCGCTGCTTTACCTCTCTTTCTGCAGGAACAAACAACCTGCCTCGGAGCCTGACCACACAATTATCATCAATAGAAATCCCTTCCATTTTCACAATCTCAGCTAAATCTGCATCTGCTCTCTGAGCTTCAATGATCTGCCAATACAAAGACGGCTCTACAGTGCTAGCAGCTAGAATTGCCCGTTGCTGACTACTGGGCACATACAAGGAATTCTCTGCTACTTCTTCATACAACTTCCATTCTTTAATCATCATCAGATTCATATATGCCTTTCTGCTTAAGGCATCAGCTACTACATTGGCCTTACCCAGATGGTAAGCCAAACTAAAATCATAATCCTTCAAATACTCAATCCATCTGCGCTGGCGAAGGTTCAAATCTTTCTGCGAGAAGATATATTTCAAACTTTTATGATCAGTAAAGATCTCAAATCTCTCGCCATACAAATAATGCCTCCACATTTCCAAAGCAAATACAACCACTGCCAATTCCAAATCATGAGTGGGGTAATTCTCTTCTGCTGGCTTCAATTGCCTGGACGCATAAGCTATCACTTTACCATGCTGCATAAGCACTGCGCCAAGTCCTCTCCTTGAAGCATCAGTATACAACACAAAACCACCACTCCCTGCCGGTAATGTCAATATAGGTGCTGATGTAAGTCTTTTCTTCAATTCCATAAAACTTTTCTGACATTCACCGGACCACACAAATGGCACCCCTTTCCTGGTCAATCTGGTCATAGGTGCTGCAATCTTAGAAAAATCTTGAATGAAGCGCCTATAATAACCTGCTAATCCCAGAAAACTTCTAATCTCGGTTATTGTCCTAGGCACTTCCCATCTCATCACTGCTTCCACTTTACTTGGGTCCACTGCTACTCCTCTAGCTGAGATGACATGACCCAAAAAATGAATTTCTTTCAACCAAAATTCACACTTACTGAATTTGGCAAACAACTGGTTATCCCTTAACAACTGCAGGGTAAACCTCAAATGAGCTGCATGCTCCTCTTCAGATGCTGAATAAATTAGAATATCATCAATAAAGACCACAATGAATTGGTCTAAATACGGATGAAAAATTCTATTCATCAAATCCATAAAACCTGCAGGAGCATTAGTCAACCCAAAAGGCATAACCACAAACTCATAGTGACCATATCTGGTTCTGAAGGCTGTCTTATCTATATCTTCCTCTTTAATTCTCAACTGATGGTACCCAGACCTCAAATCAATTTTAGAAAATACTTTTGCTGATTGCAACTGATCAAACAGATCATCTATCCTCGGCAACGGGTACTTATTCTTAATGGTCACATCATTCAACTTTCTATAATCAATACACATCCGAAAACTTCCATCTTTCTTTTTCACAAATAAAACCGGCGCTCCCCACGGGGAATGACTCGGTCTAATAAAACCTTTCTGCAACAATTCTTCTAACTGCTTTTTCAATTCCTTAGGTTCTGCTGGTGCCATCCGATATGGAGCTTTAGAGATCGGCATGGTACCTGGCAGCAACTCAATAGTAAAGTCCACCTCTCTATGTGGAGCTAAACCAGGCAAATCCTCAGGAAAAACATCAGCAAATTCCCTAACCACGGGAACTGCTTCTACTGGCTGACTAGCTTCTACCAGACTTACCGAGGTTAAATAAGCTACACACCCATCATTTATCAACTTTCTAGCTTTAATTGCAGAAATTAGAAACTTGGAGGTATAAAAAGGCATACCTTGATATTCAAATACTGCACCATTAGGATGACAAAATCTGATCCTTTTCTTTCTGCAATCTAACATTGCTCCATACATTTCAAGCCAATCCATACCCAGAATAATATCATAATATGACAACCGCAGGGCATATAACCGACCCGGCATTTGATTTCCTTCAATCATAACAGAAGCTTCATCTATATAGCTCGAAGTGAGTAAAAACTCACCTGAAGGAACCTCCACTACTAACTCACAAGACTTCTCTTCTAAAGGATGAGCTATACAATCCAGAAATTCTTCGGAAATAAAAGAATGAGAGGCACCCGAATCAAATAAAACTCTTGCTGAATATTCATAAAGAGGTAAAGTACCTTCTATCATATTCGATGCCTCCGCCTGGGCTCGGGTGATAGCCATAACCCGGCCTCTTCCTCGCTGCTACTCCTCTGCCATGACCTGACTGTGGCTGCTGAAACTGCTGAGATTGCTGCTGTTGCTGCACACCTCTTCCATATCCATATTCTCTCGGATAGGGACAATTGCGGATCAAATGTCCCGGCTGATTACAATTATAACACCGATACCCTGGTGGAACTATAGGCTGCCTGGCAGTACTCTGCTGCGACTCCTCCAGCTCAGGCCTACCTCAGCCCTGCTGGAACTACGGACGACCTCCCCATCCTCTTCCTCTGCCTTTAAATGCTTGCTTTAATTTCTGGCCCCATTTACCAAAGCCTGATGAAGAAGGTCTTGCTGGTGCTTTACCCTTACTCGCACCCACTGACTGCTGCGGTAGCCGGAAACTACCTGAACCTGACTCGCCCACCTGACGAGTCCGAATAGACCTCTCCAGTGTAGCTGCTCTCTGAGCTGCCTCTTCCACTGTCTTGCACATGAGAGGTACTATCGCATCCTGCAATTCCACTCTCAAGCCTCTGATAAAATACTCAACCATCATATTATTATCTGAAACCACATATGGCGCATAACAGCTAAGTGTCATAAATCTCATCTGGTATTCCAAAACTGAAGAATTACCTTGCTGGAGAGTGCGAAACTGCTCCCTTTTTACTTGCTGCACTTGGATCGGAAAGAATGTATCATTAAATACATCGAGAAATTCCAACCAAGTGATGGCCTCCTCTGCCCTGCCTGCAAAGGTGGTCTGCATCTTCAGTCGCCACCATTCCAATGCAAAGCCCCTCAACTGATAAGCAGCTAACACCACTCTATCTACTGTCGGACACCTCATAGTTGCAAAAACTCTTTCAATTTCATGAACCCAGTGCTCTGCTGTATCTGGATTCGGCCCTCCTGAATAAGTAGGTGGCTGCAATCTCAGAAACTTCTCCACCTGCATCACGGGTTCTTCTTCTATCAACACTGACGGTGGTGGTGGCACAGGTGCTGCAAAAGGCACCTCTACTCTTGGCAGAACTGGAGCTACAGATACAGCCTCTCCATCTCCAGGTGGTACTGCAACCGGTGGTACCGGCGCCTACTGATCCATTCTTGCCCGGATATCCGTAAGGCTTTCCCAGATTCTTTCAATCATACGTTGGGTACTCTCCTCCGGATCATTTCCTCCACCACCCCAATCTCTTCTATCAGCCATACCAGAAATTTCTACATAAACAAATCACCAAACAAAAAAAATCAAAACAACAAATTATCAAAAACCAGGGCCCCTACCAGCAGTGTACAAAAACCGAAATAAGGCTATGTATCTTTCTAATTCCCTTACATTAACACGGACCTTGCTCTGATACCAACTGTGACGGAATGCCTCGGCCAAGCCCGTTAAACCAATAACGTACTTGATCCGAGTCCGCCTCCCGCGAACGGGCCGAAGCCTCGCAAGGGATACCAAACCACAGTCCGTGTAAACATAAAGGAACACACCAACATTTTTTATATATATCACAAGTTACATAGCAATATTTCCACAAAAACTGAAAAGAAGTACAAGAGCCTGGGGCATACCCCGAGGTACAACTGAAGAAAGTAAACAACTAACTAACAAACTACACTGCTGGAGTACTACACAGCTGGAACTACACCGCTGGAGGTACTGACCCTGTACCGCTACGGAGCGGCTCTGAAACGGACGACGGTCGTGAAACGTCCCCTCCCTCTCACCTGTGGGGGTAGGGGTGAGCCTCTCTAGTCACTGGCTCAGTAGGGAACTCCCCCAAAACCGAGCAACCCAAAAACCACAGGTACAAAGCTATAAACAATACCAACAATTTATAGAACAGCTAAGCAGGATATTAAAGCTGTAAAAGTACTCACCGTCTGCCGACTACGAGAAACAACAGTAATAATTAAACGGCAAACCAGTATAGGTGTACAAGCTAAAGTAGAGACTGCCAAACACGAGCCACGTGAACTGGTTCGCAACACCAGTAATTGACTCGGACAAGCTAACATAGGTCTACCTCTCAGTCTCGCAGCCACGGACGAAAGGTCCAGCTGCCGCTCCTCGTGAAAAGGTCAAGCAACTGTGGAGACCAACTAAACACCACCACCTGCGGACCACACGGTCGGAGGCCCATGCCTGACACCTCTAGAGATCCTGGCCCGGAACACTCTAGAGTGAGGCACTGGAAAAGGACTAGCTGGGGTCCAGTACGTCTACTGGTGTCCGTACCCCCAACTATGAGCGCGCTACAAGTGACTAAAGATAAACACAAGTGTCACTGTCCCACTGTCGTCTTTCCCTCAGCCAGAGTGCAACTCAAACACAGGAGTGAGGGTGTCCAGGTCAGACGACACAGACCTCGACGGTACAACACAAGTACCGGGACAAAGCCCCGAACTAACAGCTGGCTCAAAAGAACCTGGGCACCCAACTGGAGAGGTAACCACGGTAGGCGTCGTACTACTCGCCACGTACACAGAACCACGTGCATGTCACACACAAACCACGTGAAACCTCAAGTAAACCACAAGTAACAACGGTCCACTACACGTGAACCCAACTGACTCGCGTAAACAACGCGCAACCACGAAAGTAGGTAACTAACTGCATACCTTGTATGCTAAACACGAGAACTCTGTGCACTCAGTGCACCTCAGGTGCCAACGCACATGCATTATCAATAAATACCATAATTAGTCATTCCTGTTTATAACCAGTAGGCGGCAACATCGACTGCCGCTTACAGGAAATCGACGGCAAGGGATCTGGCCGTCTATATCCTGGTTGATGAGCTTGGCGACAAACGATGTTGACGCCAAGTTCTTCGGCCTCAAACCCTGCAGAAACCCTAATCCGGCTCTACGGGTTTCCCAACCATTTTAACTACATAAAAACATACATAAACAATTCCTTTAACATGCCAGAACCCAAAACAACCCATTACAACATGCTTTGCTTGCTAAATTACTCAAACCACCCATTATCCCCGTATGGTGCAACTTTATCCGAAAATGCATTATCATGCTAATTCAGGTGGTTACGTCGTGTTTTAATGTTTCTACAGAGTTAACCGGGTTCGTCCCCTACCTCAGAACATGCTAGAACCTCCCGCAATCTCTTGGTTCACGCCGAACCCTCCGCGAGCTCCCACGGGAATTACACTATGCCACGACGTTTCCTCATGCAATTCAGCAACGCCACGCGTTCTACGATCCTCCAAGCACTCTTCAGTACCTGCTGGAAGCTTTAGGGACACGGGGGCAACAAGCTGGGGCAAGGGGGATTGAGAACAGGGTAGGAAACCTGCCCTCGGGTGAGCCTATAACCTGCATCATTCTCAGGTTGGCGTCAACCCCTATGCCGCCAAGAACAACCGCCACTATAAACGTCCACATCCTATGCCGCCAAGATCATGCAGTCAACGTCCACTTACCTAGACGCCAACAGGTCAACGGCAATACCTGGCCGCCAACTCCAACTAAACTGCAGCAAGTCCTATTTCATTTCAGAACCAAATCTGCACCTTACCTGCTCAAACCACACATTCCACACAACCAACTCACATTGGCCTCACAACGGCCTACACAACCAACACACACATGATCCTTATGGATCCGAAAAGCAAGCGACGTTACACCCTATGTCGGGGAGGATGACGCCGCCCAGCCGTGGGTGGAGCGGGGCCATCCCTTCTTCGGTAGGGACATTTGGCTACATGAATTTAACACCATGGTGCCGCTCCACCACTGGCTAGTTGCGCGCACACTGGGACTCCACCAGGCGGTGGTGGAGTTCCCGACTCGACAGAGGCCATGGGAGAGGCCGGGCCGGAGCTTCCGCGGGATCCAGTAGGAGACTGACTAGACGGTTCGGGTCTGCGAGCAGCTCACGGACTGGGAGCAGCAGGGTAGAGAGGTAGCTTCAGAGGCCACGAGCGATGAGGATTACTTCCGTGCTTATGCACGGATGTACGGGGCCCAGGTCTATAAGGGGTCTCGACAACCAGTGAGTTTTACTGCTTTTAGTCTCTTTTAAGTTCTGAATTAATTGATTGCATGATTGACTTGACTTGTGTTTGCAGTTTGATCCTGAGGGATGGATTGCCTCGCTCGAGGCGTCCTCCACTCTACTATTCAGCAGAGGGATGACCTCCAGGCGATCATCGTACCCAGCTGGTGAGTACTTCATACCCTACCCCATCTATTTTTAGCTTTGGTGACTGACTCTTCTTGTTTTCCTTTGCAGCGGAGGAGTTGGATAGGGCTCAGCAGATGGTGGGAGGCGCTTCTTCCTCCCGAGAGGATCCTGGCCGTTCCGTGTTGGAGGGCCAATTGACGGCGGCAGTGGCCCGAGCAGAGGATGCTCTCGCTCAGGTGCAGGAGCAGGTAAGTTATCAACTAGATGCCCCTGATCTTTGTTTTTTGGTGTTTGACAAGATATTTGATGTGCAGGAGGTGGAGCTGAGAGACTCCCTAGCACGGACGACCACGCTAGAGGCGGAGATGGCGGAGCTGCGCCTACGCCCGGAGGCAATGGAGGTGTCGAGGTGGCGCCAGGAGGCTGAGGAGGCGACGAGGTGGCGCACCGAGGCGGGCGACCTTCGCACCCAGCTGGGAGAGGAGAGGCACCGCTGCGAGCTACTGTGGTCCGAGATGAAGGGCCTTGAGAGGGCTCTAGCTTTGGTCAGATGCAGCTGCTCGTCGGCTAGCAGGAGCGGCATTCCGAGCGGGTCTGCCGGGCATTATTTGACAGGTTCCTCCGGACGGCTGAGGAACGAGGAGGCACGACGGCGTGAGAGAGCGCCGAAGGGGAGCGAGACTGGACCGAGGGTGATGGCCCCTCCGTCTCCCCGCCCGCCTGAGGGTACAGGGGAGAGTGGTTGAGGGCTTGTACTTTTGCCCCTTTTTTGCTATGATGATGATGTACATGTATGATATGGAATGGAATGGATCCCCTTTATTTTATGATTTGCGACTGAGTGAGAGTGAGAGCGACGGGTGAGATGCGAGTGTCGTCTTCTTTCTTTTGCGTCCTGCACACTTGGACAACCACAAAACAAGTTAGCTCCATTCTTAGGCTAGCCCCTTGCTTTAAAATGTGACGAGTGACCAACCTTGAAACTAGTCAAGGGGCTAAACCTTATTAAATATGCAAAAGACATAAATAACATGCATGAGCAGATGAGTGAAGTGGTGAAAACATTTTTTGGAATTTTTAGAAAATTCAATTTTTGGAGTTTGAAATATTTGATTTTTGGAGTTTTGAAATATTTGATTTTTTTTAGTTTTGAAAATATTGATTTTTTGGAGTTTTCAAATATTTGATTTTTGGAGTTTTGAAATATTTGATTTTTTGGAGTTTTAAAATATTTGATTTTAGAGTTGTTTTGAAATATTTGATTTTTTGGAGTTTAAAATATTTGATTTTTTGGAGTTTTGAAATGTTTGATTTTTTAGAGTTTTTGAAATATTTGATTTTTTGGAGTTTTAAATATTTGATTTTTTGGAGTTTTGAAATATTTGATTTTTTTTAGTTTTGAAAGACGCCTAAAGCCGATCGTTAACCCGTCCTGAAATAAGATGCGCGAGACGGAAGGTACTCGCCCCCTTGGGCCACAACACTTAGACCGGTTCGAGCCGCTGGTTTGGAGTCTTGATCACCCCTGGTTCTCGCCACGGACCTCACTAGGCTAGGACGTGCGTTGAGGGGTGACAATGCCTCAAGAAACTACCCTTAGTTGATGTTGCGACTAGTTAAGCCATACCTTATGAGCGTCCCGCGGGGACTTTGCCACTCTTTGTCATGCCCCTATCGTGTTATGGATTTCCTTTTCCTTTTTTCTTTTGTTTCTTTGCTTCTTTGCCCTTCGTTGTTTTGACCGTCCTTGTTTGAGACTTGCTCTCGTCAGGATATGCTTTAGGTTGACGACCTTGCTCTTACAACCCTTTTTCCCCCACACCTCGACCGATTAGAAGAGAAAGATCGATGCATCTCCAGAGTAGGACCCACATAGTTGCGACATCCGCCAAGCGTATCTACCCGGGCTTGCCGTGTGTGTGTGTTAATCCTAACTTAGAGCGATCTTTGATGATTAGGGTGGGACTTCAGACTTTCAACATGGGGTTGTTCCCCCAATCTAAGTGTTGTGGCCTCACACCTATAGACCTAGGGATAGAATCGTTTGAGGTACAACCCATTCCACGGATGCGACAACTCGACGCCCTCAGCATTAGTTAAGCGATAAGCATTTCCGGGGTAGACTTCCCTCACGACGTACGGACCCTCCAAATTAGGTTGCAGTTTGGACCTAGGACCTCCAGGTTTGATAAAACTGCGTTTCAAGACCATATCACCCTCTTGGAATTTTCGCTCAATTACCTTCTTTTCGAAAGACCTTGAGATTCGCCTTTGATAAGAGAGCACATGGTCGGCTGCCATAAGCCGCCTTTCATCTAAGAGTTCCAATTGGACTAGCAACGCCTCTCGACGTTCGTCAAAGATTAAGTTCCTTATCTAATTGAACTCTTAGTGAAGGGATTAGGATCTCGTATGGAACTACCGCCTCCATCCCATAAGTGAGGGTGTACAGGGTTTGTCCCGTAGGAGTACGGACAGAGGTACGGTAGGCCCATAGAGCCTCTATTAGCTTTTCTGGACAGTCGGCAAATTTATGCGACTCACAGGTCTTCTTCAAGATTTTAAGAAGGGTTTTGTTAGTTGCTTCAGCTTGGCCATTGCCTTGTGGGTAATACGGAGATGAATGATGCAGAGTGATGTTATATTTCTTACAGAGGTCCTGAAGTTCTTGAGAGATGAACTGTGGTCCGTTGTCCGTGACGATGCTGCTTGGCACTCCAAACTGTGAGATGATGTTCCTCATGATGAAGCAGCACACTGTGGACGCTTTGATTTCTGCGAACGATTCTGCTTCTGCCCACTTGGTGTAATACTCAGTTGCTGTTAGGATAAAGGATTTCTGTTTGGTTTGAGCATTAGGATCACCAAGAGGGCCAACAATATCGAAAGCCCACATGGAGAATGGCCAAGGTGTGGAGAGTGGATGGAGTGATGAGGAAGGAGCATGAATTTTATCAGCGTGGAGTTGACACTTGACACACCTACGGACGTAGATGGTGCAATCTTCTTCTAGGGTTGGCCAATAATAGCCTTGCCTAATGATCTTCTTTGCAAGCATTTTACTATTGACATGCCCTCCGCATTCACTAGCATGGGCTCCTTCCACCACTCTCCAAGCTTCATCGTCGCTCAGACATCTTAAGAGAACCCCATTGAGAGCCCGCCTGTACAAGACTTCTCCAACGACTGTATACCTTAAGGCGGCTCTTCTTATGGCCCTGCGATCTTCTATGCTTGCCCCTTCAGGATATGTCACATCCTTGCAGTATTGCTCGATCTCAAAATACCAAGGCAGCTCCTCTTCATCTAGGATTTCCTCAAGCTCAGTTAGCATGACTTGCTGTGCTCCTCTCTTCTTAGCCCTCTCTTCTAAGGTTGTCCTAAGGTCGTTGAACCAAGGATCCTGGATAGATGGAATATCGAGTCGTTGGATGACGATTGTCTCGGTCCAACGACTCAGAGGGAAAGATAGAGATGAAGCTAGCGATGCCAAGGCGTCGGCTAGGATGTTCTGGGAGCGAGGAGTATGGATATAGATGAGCTTGCGGAACTGCCTTGCCACAGCGTGACCAGATCTTGGTATGGCTTAAGCTTGGGTCACGAGGCGGTAAGTTGAGAGCACCTGCCGCAGAAACAAGCTGAGAGTCTCCTATGATTCTGAGGTGTGATGCCCCAGCAGGTAAGCATGCTTGAGACCAGCGAGGAGAGCTTCGTACTCAGACATGTTATTAGTGGCGGGGAAGGTGAGTTGATATGCGAAGGGGATGGTAATGCCTTCGGGGGTGAGCAGCACGGCTCCAATGCCCCGTCCCTGAGAGTTGAGTCCATCAAAATGGAGGGACCAGAAGGGGTCTCTGATGATCACCGAGAGCTCCTTATCAGGGAATTCTTCTCGGAGAGAGTCGCTGTGAGGGAGTGGGAGATGGGCAAGGTGCTCGGCAATGGCGTATCCCTTGACGGCCTTTTGGACCACAAAGGGGATGTCAAACTGCGAGAGGAAGCTTTGCCAGCGCGCCAGCCGATTGGAGAGGACGGGCTTTTCTAGAAGATATCTGAGTGGATCCATTCTCGTGATCAGCTTGACCTCGCGGGCTAGAGAATAGTGCTTGAGCTTTTGGACTACCCACACGAGCGCGGCACAAGTTTTGTCCGCGGTGGTGTACTTGGATTCTGTGGTGTTGAAGAGCCTAGAGAGATAGTATGCTGCCCTTTCTCTCCCAGATCCATCGTGTTGTGCAAGGACAGTACCTAGGGAGTCCTCAATGACTGAGAGATATAGGATTAGCGGTTTTCCGGGTATAGGAGCTGCAAGACTGGGGGATTCATGAGTAACTTTTCAGCTCATCGAAGGCTGCTTGGCATTTGTCATTCCATTCGAACTTTGCCCCTCCTTTTAGAGATCATAAAACGGGCGGCATATTTGTGAATGTTGGGAGATGAATCTTCTGATGAACTGCAAACGCCCTATTAGCCCTCTTCCTGTGAGATGTTCTTTGGAGGCACCATTTCTGCTATAGCCTTGGCCTTATTTGGATCGATCTCAATGCCCCTCTTGCTAACTATGAACCCTAGCAACTTCCTGATGATACCCGAACACGCATTTCTTTGGATTCATTCTCAGATAACTCTCTTGACCTTTGCAACACCTTGGCAAGGATTTCGGGGTGTTCTCTCCTGGTTCTTGACTTCACCAAGATGTCATCCACGTATACCTCTACATAGACATGTATCATGTCGTGGAAGATGGCCATCATCGCCCTTTGATAGGTAGCCCCAGCATTCTTTAGTCCGAATGGCATGACTACATAGCAGTATGTTCCCCAGGGCGTGGTGAAGGATGTTTTCTCTTGATCTTCAGGAGATAGACGGATTTGGTTGTAGCCTGAATACCCATCCATGAACGAGAGGGTCTCGTACCCAGCAGTGTTATCAATCAGCACATCAATATGAGGAAGCGGGAAATCGTCCTTGGGACATGCCCTATTCAAGTCCCTAAAGTCAATGCAGATTCTGACTTTGCCATCTTTCTTCATGACAGGGACTATATTTGCCACCCAGTTCGGATAGAGCACTACCCTGATGAATCTAGCCTTATGGAGTTTGTCTACTTCGTCCTTCATTTTCAAGGCCATGAGTGGGTGGAATCTTCTGAGCTTTTGCTTGATGGCCTTTGCCCCTTCTTTCAGTACCAGTCGATGCTCCACTAGCGAGGGGTCTAGACCGGGCATGTCCTCATATGACCAGGCGAATGTATCTTTGTACTCCCTTAGGATTTGCACCAGTTCCTCTTCTTCATCAGGAGGGAGGTTTGCTGAGATTATCACAATCTTGGGATCTTCTTCTGTTCCGAGGTTGACTTCCTTAGTAGGTTCATCCACTGTCGTTGTGGGCTCATCAAATCTTCTTACTCCACTGGCATATTTTTCGGCAGCGTCATCTACTTCTCTATCCTCTTCATCGATCGGGTCCTCATCTTCATGATCTCGTAGACGCCAAATCCATCGTCTATGAACACCCATCCTGCTCAATTCTTCTTCTAACACCGCGCTTCTTTCTTGAACTCCTCTACAGAAGCAATGCTTGACATCGCCGAGCTAGCTCTTGAAGATATCTCCGAGGAATAGTCTTACCCCGCTGCTTCCTGGGGCGCTGCTTGGATTTGGTGGACGCTAGGTTGACCTGATTCTCCACCCTAGGCCTACCTAAACTAAGACTAGACTCACCTACCCTAGACTCTTCTAGACTAGACGACTCTATAGGACTGGTGGAGGACATGGTGTCCTCGAAGAGGATGGCCCCTAGTGAAGGAGCAGGAGGGGAAGCCCCGGTCGAGGGGTGCCCCTGATCAGGAGGGTGAAGGAGGTATGCTAGCTCCTTGACCTCAACGTGCATTTGAAAGTTGGCATTTTTTTTGGAGATCAGTAGAGAGTATGCAACAGGAGAGAGAGACCTCGTGGTTGCTTGAGTTGGTTTGCAAGGCAGAGAGGACTGCTGGTGGGAGGTCGGGTGTGAGGAGGCTTTGTGCCGCCGTCAGGAGCTGGGGAGTCAGCTAGATGAGCAGGGGAGGAGAGGACGGGACAAGGCTAGGAAGGAGAGAGTCCAAGAGGGACGGGTGGATGGCTAAGCAGGTGCCCCTCCAGAGTTCATCTACTGTCTTTCCCTCTTTGTAGGGAAGGTCTGGCTCTCCTATGTCTGTGGTGTCACTCATGAGCTGTCTCTTAGATGTGATGGTAGTGGGTGGATCTAACAGCTCTGTCGTAGCTGGCGGCCACGTCCTTTCTTCTTCCCAGAACAGACGGCTGAAGGCTATGGTGATGTCTTCTATGTCAAACCATCGGTACCATTCGGCCTCTGGGTCCCCTGTCTTTCTCCTCTTGTTTGGACGAAGGGCTTCTAATGCTCTATAGGTTAGCAGAGGGGCCATGTGCCGAGAGAAGGTTCGGCCATGTACCTCGTGCTGCGATAGCTTTGCCTCCACTACCACAGTATTGTATCTAGGTTGGGTAGGCCCCCTAATGAAATGACACCAGAGTGTCCGTTGTGAGGTTCGCGGTCGGCCTTGAGAGTGGATGTGCTGGATGACCATGGTTTGGACTTTTCTCTGTAACCCAGACCCCATCGGCTTTTCATGACAACGTCCGAGATGGGCTTGATTATGTCGTGCAGTTCTACCCCTAGGCCCTTGCCTTCTTCATACCCTAGTTTCATCATGATCTGCCACCCCTTGGTGCTTAGTGGCTCCTTTCTTTTAACCACATTGACTCGTGCTAGATTGGTCTCTCTTTTGGACTGGAACGAGTAGCTACAGGGGTAGTTGATGTCCAACACCGAGACCACAGGTTTGTTGGCGGGCCACACGGCTGGGAGGTGGGTGTCATGGATGGCGTCTACTGAGTGGGTAGTGGCTATACTCTTGACCTTGATGATCTGTCCTTGGAAAGGGAATTTAAGGCACTGATGTGCGGTGGACGGTACTGCCCCGAGCGCTTCTAGCCACGGACGCCCTAGGATAGCCTTGAACATGGGATCAATATCGAGGACATAGAAATCCACCGTGACGGCAAGCGGTCCCAGTTCAGCCTGCACCGTTACCATGCCATGGCAAGATCTTCTAGAGTTGTCGTAAGTGGCTATGGTGATTGGTGTCGGCCTTAGCATTCCTTCTGACATGTCACAGGCTCTCAGGGTACTCAGCGGGCAGACATTTATTGATGCCCCCGTGTCGACCAGTGCTGCTCCTACTGCCACATGGTTGATGACTAGAGTTACGCAGAGTGGGAGCCTCCTGGCTTCTAGGGGTGCTAGTTCACTTTCCGCAAAGGTAATTGCCGGCCCACGAGTCACCATGGTTAGTGCACTCGGCAGTTTGTCAGTCAGCATGTCCTCATTTACCACTACCTACTGCAAGAATGCCTCAAGGACTCTAGTGCTCCTTGGATTTCTTTATCAACTCCAGTATGGAGATCTTAGCGGGCACGTGATCCAGGTGCTTGAGGATGTCATAGTGGGTTCCTGGTAATGGCTCAATCACCCCCTCGTCTTAGTCTGCTGCTGAGCTTGCTGTTGTTGAGGTGGTTGCAGGACCTGTTGGGGTGCTCTGGCTGGGTGGTGGAGGTGGGGAGATAGGTGGGTACGGACGGCGAAAGACTCGCCGCTCTGCAGGGTGGTTGGATGGGTAGCTAGTTGTCTGGCGGAGGATAGCGTAGCAGCGAAAGGTTGGTCCGGCCCAGGTGGTGTGGTGGATACTGGGTGAGGGAGTAGATATGATGGGTGGTAGAGGTACGGAGACAGGTGGAGCGAAGGGTAAGATGATGGGGTGGACTAGTGCTAGCGCGGATGTTGAAACCGACGGGTAGTATGACGGCGTTGGCCATGGAAACTAAAGGGAGGGATTGTTTGAGGAGCCGTGTTGGCTAGTTGTATTGTTGGGATGAAGGGATACTGGTGGTTAATGGCCAATCTGCTGAACATCGATCTCATCATCGTACATCCAATTTGCTTGAGGAGGAGGGTGGTGGACGATGGGATTCACCTGGGCTGGTTGTTGTGGTGGGTTGGGAGCTGGTGGATGGTTTGGTAAGGGTTGTGGATGATACCGAGGTCCTGCAACGGCTGTTGTTGTTGCTGTTGCTATTGTTGTTGAGGGGGTGGTTGGCGTTGTTGCCTCTACTGTTGTTGCTGCCTCTACCTTTCCTTGATGTCTCTGATCACTTGCCGGAGGGCTGTCCAATCTATTCTGTTCTGCTCATGCAAGTCATACACCAGATCCTTGAATGTGAAGCATTGGTCGATGGTGTGATCGGGCTATCGATGAAAGACACAGTACCGAGTTTGGTCCACACTAGGGTTCAAAGGCCTCTCGGGAGGGAGTCTAATGGCTTCTGTGGAGAGCAAGGCCAAGAATATGTCAGAGAGTGTCTCCGGTAGTGGCGGGTAGTGGGTTCTCCTTGGTCCTAAGGGACGCCTTTGCTGAGAGCCATCAGGAGGTGGCACTTGATTGTATTGGCGCTGTTGTTGCCCTTGCGGAGGATGGGTAGGGTTCTGACCCTGGGCAGTGTAAGGCTGGCAATTTTGGCTCTGGCCAGCAGGGTTGAACACGCTCACTTGCTCGTTCACTTGGACCCCTCAGTGACTTGCCCTTGAGGCTTTCTTTGGACTGGGACTTCTGGGGTTCGAACATGGAGTGGATGGGAGAATCTTTGAGCTGGGTCTGGATAAAACGGGCCGACTGTAGAGTTGATGCATGGTGGTGATGTCATTCATCGCCAGGATGTTTCTATAGGTAGGGGTTGCGTTGGCAATGATGATCTTCACCTTCTCTCCTCCGGAAGGACCCCGGAACCTGCGTGGCCATTTGCCTCCACCTATCAGAATATGCGGCAAAGTCCTCATCTGACTTCATCTTTTCGGCCATGAGATCCGTAAGAGAGTATTCAGGCCCCACCCTGTCTTGGAATTGTTCGAGGAATTTTGCCTTCACAATAGCGAAGTCCTCTGCATCCTCAGGTAGCAGGGAGTAGAACCAATCTAAAGCATGCCTGTCCAGTGACCGGCGGAATAGATAGGCCATTAGGCGGCGATCATGCTGGTAGGGTGCAGACTCGTAGATGAAATCCTTGATGTGTATGTAGGGGTTGCCTGAGCCATTGTATTTGCAGTACTTTGGAAACTCAGATGGAGAGGGGAACCACAGGCCATTGAAATTGGGCATGTGCACGTCGTGGTACTGCCTAGGGTCGACTTGCTTTCGGAGCTCTTGGAGCTCCTTCTTGATGGACGCCCACCGAACATCATGTCCGGAGCGGCGGTGGTTGGGCGTACACTGAAGAGGCATGGGATGTTGGTCTGGCGCGTGACTCAAGATGATGGGGTGAGTAGCAGGGATGATATGGGGGAGACCGGGGCCGCGACTCACGGGGATGGTAGTGATCAGATTCGAATGGAGTGAATCGAATGGTCCGCGGCGGGATAGGAGTGTTGTCGGATTGTCCCATGACGACATGGGGGCCAAAAGTAGCTGCCGCGGGGCGTGACGCGCCCGCTCTGGGTGAGGGTGATGAAGCGGCCTTTCCTTTGAGGGTCGTCATGAGGGTCTGGATCTGGGACTGATCAAGTTGGGGAATTAAGTGCAAAAGCTGAGCAGCTTGATCATCCGACTGAGGAGGATGGATGTTTTGGGACGGACCACCATCGTCGTGATGGTGACTCTCGATGGTATGGACGGCAGTGACCCAAGGCCGGGCCGACTCTCGAGGAGGTCATAAGGAAGGGACTCTTAGTAGTCCTGGGAAGTATAGAAGCAGTATCTGGTTCTCATTGCTATAGATTGGGTTAGGTACGGACCATATTTGGAAAGTGAGCGCACCGAGATGGGGAAAGCCTATCCAGACTTGAGAGAGAAGACCTAACTTAGACAGACGCCAGTTTCCTAAACAGACAATCCTATGCAAATAAAAGGAAAGAGAAAACGTCTCACCCAAAACAAACAGTTGGCAATAATGATGGTTCTTTTACTTGGTTCAAGTTTGCCTTTTAATGAATTTATTTTAGCAAGTTCTCTCCAAATAAGGAAAGGTTTCCTAATGGGAGAAAGCTTCCAACTTCGGGTGGGACTAAGATTTCTCAACCTTGCAAAAGAAAGAAAGAGACTGAACCCTAGGTGGCGACAGGTACAACCAGCCCACGACCGTGTGGGAATCCACGGTTAGCGAGGACTTAAGGAGGCCCTCAAGCGAGTGCTCTAGTCGGACACAAGGGATATGTGTCGAGAGAGCGCGGGCGTCGCTGAGGAGGAAAACCTATACTACAGATATGGAAACGTGTATGCAGATCCTATGTGCATCGGAGTGCATGCAAATTCTAAACTAAGACTAACAAAACAGAAATTAGGCTGGCTTCTCTCAGAAGCAGAAGGCGACGGGTAACTTATCGCGACCAAGATCGCAACAAGAGGCCAGTCGCGTTCCTCTTCGCAGTGAACAGAGAACAGAACAGACCTAATTATGCACGGGATCAAAACAACCCTATAACAAACAGGACTGACAGGACTCTCAAGAACATAGAACAGCATGGTATGACACGAAGTATAGATGGAGTATGTAAAATGAACCAAATTTCAAGAAAGACCAGAAACAAGAGTACTGACCTGGTCGCGACGACCTCCCTGTCGCCTCCTTATCGCGACAAAAGCCGCATCATGTTCTTAACAGACATAGGAATTCAAAGAAATCTTAAACAAATGTACGGGCAGAGGACGTACCTGGTCCCGATGCTCCTCCTATCGTTTCCTTTATCGCGATGCTTCGAACGTCGCTTTTCCTCACAGCACCACAGAACTCAAGAAAGGGACGAGAAAGGCACTGTGTACTAACCTGATCACGATGCGCTCCGCGTCGCTACTTTGATCGCGACTCCTTGAACGTCGCCTTCTCACCCAGAGCAGCAGAACTCCAAAAACTCAAAGGAAGTGAACGAAAGCGAAAAACTAAAAACACACCACACACATGAAGAAATAAGAAAGGCAGGGAAAGACAAGAGCAAGCATGATGGGCACTAGAGGTCCCACCGTGATCGCCAAAAGGTGTAATCACGGGATTGTGCTCCCCTTTGAAAAATATGTGTGTGAAGATGAAAGAACGTACCGTGATCGCCACCAAGTAGTCGCCCAAGGGATGTACGGATGAAGGGACGGCTGACTACATTGGAAAAGGAAGAGAAGAGAGAAAGCGTACCTGCGAACGCGACAAGATGATCGTCGCTATGCTTGTACCTGAACGCGACAGGAAGAACGGCGCCTTCTTGGTCGAGACAGCCTGATTGTCGCCTTCTTCTTCAGTGGACGGACATTGAAGGTTCTGATCTTCCTTCTCCTCAGTCGGCCGAGGAGCAAGAGCCTCACGCCTCTCTTGTCTTTAGGTACCTGCCAAGATCATGAAAACATGGAATAACAATTAGAAATTCGTGCATGAAAGATCTATTCAAAGAAAAAACAAGTAAACATACACTATATGAAGGGAACTCACGAGATTGGGGTTTTTAACCCTTTTAGTGTTTAAGGGGTGTGTGGTGTTGTGTTCTAAGAATATCTACGAAAATAAACTATCTATGCATGCATGATTGAAGAGAAAAATAATGAAGAGAAAGGGAGAGAGAAAGTGTAGCCGGTGGGAAAAATACCTGGGGGCTCTTCCTGGTCGTCTAGAGGGGAAGCTCTCTTCTTCGGAGTTGGAGCTCTCTCGCAGGGGAAGCAGCAGACGCCGGTCTTGCCCAAAAAGATGGAGAATTGAGGGTTTTCTGGGCGATTATTCCCAAACTGGCTCTGAGAGGAATAATGGGCAAGAGTCCGTGTTGGTTATGTATGACTGCGCCTGGGCGATTGGATCTCGGAAAGGAGGGCATTAGGAAGGTCTCCCCAAATTTGAAGGATTTGGACGCGATTGGGCAATCAAAAGGGGAAATATCCATGTATGGCAGTATCCAAGTTAGGCTCAGAAAGGATTCTCTGCATGAGGTCCAGAACGTGACGGCCTTCTGGTCACTATCAAGAACGCGACGCCCCGATACGTCGCCTTCCTTACATGGAAGGTGACTTTAAGTCATTTTGGCAATTTTTTCAGGGAATTTAAAATGCCTATTTATGATAGCGACATATTGAGGTGTCGTCTTCTTGAACGTGACAGTGGGGCTGTCGCCATCAGGGACTTCTCAGCATGTGATCACGCAAAGTGTCCAATCTCCATGTGCGGCCTTCAGAATGACGTGCGGTTTGAAACACCGGACTCTTGACTTAGAGAGCCATGGTGAAGAGGATTAATTTTGACTAGGAAGAACCCACCAGGGCGATGAACTAGTGAAAATGATGTCATGATCAGAGAAAGCCAGCTTGACGATGATGAGCCAACGTGGGGCATCGATGATATGACAAGGGATTCTATCGACTTATGGGTCAGAAATAGGTGTCTACAGTGATGTCTAACCTCAATGTGCTTTGTTCTTGAGTGCTGGATAGGATTCTTGGTCAAATTCATTGCGCTTGTGTTGTCACATAGCATTGGAATCTCTTGTAGTTGATGACCATAGTCTTCTAATTGATGCTTGATCCACAATAGTTGAGTACAGCAACTTCCAGCTGCAATGCATTCAGCTCGTGTGGTGGATAAAGTCACTGAGTTATGCTTCCTGGAAGACCAGGATATCAAGCACCCTGCAAGAATTTGACAAGTGCCACTGGTGCTTTTCCTCTTTATTTTGCATCCAGCATAGTCAGCATCCAACTATATCCAATTAACTTGAAAAATCTGAACATCTGGGATACCATAATCCTAACTTACTGGTATTTATAAGATATCTAAAGTTCTTTAACTGCATGAACATGAGATTCTTTTGGATCATCTTGGAATCTTGCACATAAGCAAACACTAAATATTATGTCTGATCTACTAGCAGTAAGATAGAGCAGTGATCTATCATTCCTCTATAGATCTTTTGATCTACCTTTCTACCAAGAGGATCACTATCTAACTTAATGCCTGAGCTCATGGGTGTTCCTAATGGCTTACACTTGTCAAAACCACACTTGGAAAGTAAATCTGAAATATATTTGGTTTGACAAATGTGAGTTCCTTCCTTAGTCTGCCTGATTTGCAACCCAAGAAAATAATTGAACTCACCCATCATACTCATTTCGAATTCACTTTGCATCAGATTTTCAAAGAACTTGCATAGTGATTCATTAGTAGATCCAAAGATAAGTCATCAACATAGATTTGCACATTAAGATTCCATCTGAAAATTCTTTATAAATAGTGTGCTATACTACTTACCTCTTATAAAATCATGTGATATAAGATAAGCACTAATCTTTCATACCAAGCTCTTGGAGCTTGTTTCAGACCATACAGTGCTTTCTTTAAACGAAAACATGATTTGGATATTTAGTATCTTCAAAACCAGGTGGTTGCTCAACATATACTTCTTCTTTAATAAAACCATTCAGAAAAGTTTTTTAACATCCATCTGAAATAAATTGATATTAAGAGAACATGCATATGCTAATAAAATTCTGATTGCTCTAATCTAGCTATGGAGCATAGGTTTCATCAAATCTATGTCTTCCTCTGGGGAATATCCTTGAGCTACAAGTCTGGCTTTGTTCTAGTGATTACCCCTGATTCATCCATCTTGTTTTTGAAAACCATCTGGTTCCAATAACTGGATGATCAGAAGGTCTAGTACAAGGGTCCAAACCTCACTACGTTGGAACTAATTAAGTTCCTCTTGATAGCAAGGATCCAAGATTCATCACCCAGTGCATCATTGATTGTCTTAGGCTCAATTTGAGAAACCAAGGTAGAAAAATCACAAGGAATTTGCATACTCTTGGTTTACCCTATCTTGAGGATTGCCTATGATGTTTTCTCTTGGCTGATCCCAGTGATACCTCATTCCTGGGTAGCCCTTCTTGTGGTTCTTCTTGTTGTTGAAGATCTCTAGTGGAAGATCTTCCATTTCTTCTTCTCTTCTTTTTGTTCAAGAGAGGTTCTTTCCATATCCCTACACAAACCTTCAACACACTCTTCTTCTTCTTCTATTCTTTTATAGAAGGGTTAGTTTTAATCAAATAAGATATGCACAGATGTTCTATAGTTAATGTTCTTCTATTGAAAAACTTTATAGAAATATATCTAGCAGAAATCCTTCATCACTTTTAGCATCTAATTTTCTAAGTTATCCTCACCATTATTAAAAAAAACACTTACAGCCAAAAGTCGAAGATGAATGATATTGGGCTTCTTTCCCTTGTAAAGTCATATGGGGTCTTCTTTAGAATGGGCCTGATCATGCACCGGTTGATAATGTAGTAGGCTATATTGACTGCCTCTGCCCAGAAATATTTGGGTAAATATACTCATTCAGCATAGTTCTGGCCATATCCAGCAGTGTCATTTCTTTCTTTGCTACTCCATTCTGTTGAGGTGTTCTTGGTGCTGAGAAGTTATGCGCAATCCATTTTCTTCACAGAACTTCATGAATTCTTCATTCTTGAATTCTCCACCATGATCAGATCTGATGCTTACAATCTGAAATCTGATTTTTTTGAACTACTTTGCTGAATTTCAGAAATGCTTGAAAGGCTTCAGATTTGGCTTCTAGAAAAGACACCCAGTGTACCTGGAGTATCATCATCAACTATCACATAGCCATAGACTTTTCCTCCAAGACTGACTGTCCTCATAGGTCCAAATAAATCCATGTGAATTAACTCCAAAGGCTTGGAAGTTGTAACAATTGTTTGGAATGAAATGAAATCTTGGTCTGTTTTCCTTTTGCACAAGCTGATCAAATTCCATTTTCTTAGCTTTCATCTTAGGAAGACCTTAAACCAGATCATGCTTTATAATTCTTGATAACTGAAGTGCTTGCATGACCTAGTCTTCTATGCCACAACTCAGATTCTTACTTTTGGTATTGCAAGACACAAATTTACTTCTTAATTCTGCTAGCTGCAAAGTGTACAGGTTCTTCACTCTTTGGGCTTCGATTAATGCATCTTGTTATCTTTCTGGATGACACACTTATCCATCTGAAAATTTACTAAATGCCCTTTATACCATAACTGGAGTGCTTATTAGATTAAGTCAGACCTTCTACATCATTGAAGGATCGAGGAAAGATGTGACAAGATCTAGAAGGGGGGGTGAATAGATCTATACAAACTATTGCGGAGCTTAACCAATTTTGATAATTCTTGAATCAGAGATAAATGAAGAAAGATTACCACAGATCTGACGAGATTAGTGAGTTGTGCAATCAGAGTGTGTGAACAAGTTGATTAGATGACTTTAAACGATCCTATGCATGCATATAAGGTAATTAAAAACCACAATTAGACCAATGCACAGAGTTTTTAGGTGGTTCGGAAATCACACCATGTGATTCCTACATCCACCCCTCACACATGAGGATCCACTATCAACCTGGGTACACCACACCACACTAGAGCCTAACAACTCAAACAACCTAAGTTTACAACTCACACGACCTCTAGAGTAAGACTACTCTAGAACCTGAGCAGGACTGCTCAAACTGCAACTTGAGTACGACGACTCAAAAACCACTGAGCACGATGGCTCACAAACACTTGCTAGAAGGCAGACAAGACTCAGATCCTCTAGCAATAGATCTAGTCTAACAAGAGTCAATTCATGAGACTTATGCACAACCCATGCACAATCTCAGAATCACTCAGAAGAGAAAAAGAAAATGAGAATTGTATCGATGAATTTTTCTCTTCAGATGTACTCCCTTATAGAAGGTCGAATTGTGAAGAGCTTGATCTCTGGAGTTCCTGGGCGATGCTCTGCAATCTAATCTTCAGGATCTTCCTTGATTCTTCACAAGAGTCGGCTTCTACTTGATCTGCTTCTTGAGGTGATCCAATTGCTTCTTCAACGATCCATTTCCACTTCTCATGCTTGAACAGATGAGAATGGCTTAAGGAAGCACCAGGAAGACAAGAACAAGGAGGGAACTCTTCTAGCCGCCAACCGGATTTCTGGGAGGCTCTGAAAGGGTTCTTGCATGTGGATAGCCAATAGGAGGGTATTTATACCCTAATAGTCCAAGTGTACCCTTGGGGGTCGTGGCACATGATCCAAGGCTAATCTAACAATCCCTTGGGTGCCACGTGTCTAAGAGGAAGTTTAAGTTCCAAACTTTCCGGAGTGTGTCGACCTGCCCTTGAGTAGTGTCGACACACGTCCCAGACTGGCCAAATGATTCCCTGGGAGAAGGCTCTAGTGCGACCTGAGGTTTAGTGTCAACCTGCCATAGTCAGCGGAAAAAATAGGCCTTCTGGGAAGGCTCTTACTGTGCGACCTGAGATTGAGTAGTGTCGACCTGCCGTAGTCAGCAAAAAACGGCCTTCTGGGAAGGCTCACTAGTGTCGACCTAAGCCTTGGTAGTGTCGACACTAGAGGTTCTTTTCTTCACATTTCTTCCATTGCTCTGAGCCATTGTGTCGACACCAGTGATGGTTGTGTCGACACTACCTTTGCAAGAAATGTTTGTCCCTGAGAAAATAAACACATAAATCATTAGTTAATTGAATTATCATGTATATGAATAAAAATGTGTTTAGGACTGCTCTTTGAGTATTGTTGTTCTATGGGTGATGCATTTAACATGTTTCAATGTCATGCACTAAAATCACCACTTGTCATCATCAAAATATGAGGAGAGTTGAATCAACATCACACTTAATCCCAACAATCTCCCCTTTTGATGATGGCAACATTAGGTTCATATGAAAATTTGAAGGTTTTAACAAAGTGTGATTTTAAGCAATTCAATTATCACATCCAATTTGAAATACAGTGAATGACAATGAGATATGTTTCAACTCTTTTTGTTCACAATTGTCAAAGGTATTGAACAAGTTTTAGTAACATTTGAATTTTTTTTTAAAATTCACAAGAGTGTTGTACTAAAGATAACTATTTCCACAAATAGCCAAGCAGCTTGACATTCCACATACAATTATATCCATTAACATTCATTCAAAGACAATCTCAATCACATTGAAAACCAAGGTGGTTCATTTCATTTCATTAAAGCAGAACTTTGCCTTTACAGGGATGTGATCATTTTCATACATTCACAAAAGTATTTCAACAAAGAAACCTTTCTTTCCACTTTCTTCTATCTTCTCCCCCTTTGACATCATCAAGGAAAGACACATTACATTAAGTTTGAGGAGGAGGAGGAGGAATTGGGAGGAGGATGGACTCTATAGCTTTGAGTCTGAATCCATAGCATGAAGTTCATGTTGAATTGTCTATGCATAGTGGACAGCCTTGTATGAACAATTTCTTCAAGTCTTTGGCTATTGTCAGAAATGAGGACTGAAGAGCAGACAAATCAACAGTTGATGATGGAGCACTAGAGGATGAACTACCAAGACCATGACTATTGATGTTCCTCAAATCCTTCTTGAGATCAGACATCTCATTATCAATGTGGGCTGATAAGTTCTTCATATTCTCTAAGTCATCAACAGGTGAGCAAATGACATCTTTTTTAGTGATTTGTGAAAGAGTTTCCTTGGTGTTGAAGACATCTGCTTGGGAATTTGCCAAGATTCCCAGAAGAACTTTTCCAATTTGTCTTGATGCTCCTTCAGCTCAACCGAAGCATCTGCCATTGTCCCAATCAACCTGTTGAACCTTTGTGCAGCATAGTCTGAAACTGCCTTTTGCTCAATGAATTTAGCAGTCACAGCATTCTCAAGCCTTTGAACTTTCAAGTTGAAGCTTTCTGACATTTCTTGAATTGAGGAGGTGAAAGCTTCAAATTTCTCATTTAAAAAGGAGTACAACTCTGGTGGAACAGTGGGTCCACCAAAGACATGAGTGGTTGAGCTTGAGATTGAGGTTGTGGGATGAAGGTGGTAAGTCCATAGAGGGGTGAACAGGAGAGGAGTCTTGAAATGAAGGAGTGAATGGTTCAGCTTGGGTATCTCCTTCAACATGAGGCTGATCCTCATTGATGGGGGGCTGGTCCTCAGCAGGAGGTGATCCTCAGCAGGAGGTGGTCCTCAGCAGGAGGCTGGTCCTCAGGAGCATCCTGCAGGAGGTGCTACCTCAGGTGCTTCAACAATTGGTCCTCTCCTAACTTGATTACCTTCAAGTCTGAACCCCATAAACTTTTGTAAATGCTTGAAGCAATAAACATTTGCCTTGGGAATTGTTTGAGTCTTTTCATTTGCAAGAGGAATTTCAAAATGCTCAAACACAGGAGTCAGATGGGCAGCATATGGAAGAGACCTATGTAGATCATTCCTGGTGGTCTCGGAGATAATCTGAAACATAATGACATTGAATTGACCTTGAGATTTTTCTTCATGCAGTAGAGCATAAATCTCTGGATGTCTGTAAGCCTATCCCTTCACCACCTTGGGGAGTTATGATGGTAGTGAGTATGTGGTGAAGGGTTCTCAACACTGGAGGGATTTATTGTGTGTTGATTGATTTGCTTACATGAGTCTGCTTTGTATCAGAAGGATCTGCTGGAAGACCAGTCAACAATGTATAGGCTTCATGAAGATTAAACTCAAACTCATGGTAGTTAGTTCCTCCATCAGGAATTCTGAACAAAGTGGCAGCCAAAGAGATTGGCAAATCAATAGCAATACCCTGAACTTTAGACTTGTAACCATCTTCATCACATATCAAATTCAAGTAGAATTCTTGGACAAGTTAGGGTAAAAATCCGAAATTCTGAGATAAATGGCAACCAAGATTGAAAGCTGAAAAACTCAATGATTTCCGAAAGGTAGTACGAAGGTCATTGTCATCCAAGTTGACAATCCGGGGCTTTAGGATTGATCTACCTTCACGCACTGTTTGGAAGGTGTGGCATCAGACTCAGAAGGGTTTGAGGAGGACTCTTCAGAGACTTCAGGAGAGGAGACCAAGATCCTCCTTCTAGCGTGTGAGGAACCTCTACCTCTGACAGAGAGGATGCCCTACCTCTTTTGGAGGCTGAAGACTGCCCTGGCTGCTCCACAGGGTCGTGCCTTCTTTTACTCCGCCGCTCAGTGGGAGGCTGTTCACACACGGATAGCTTGAGCCGTCGCTCTGGCTCTTGCTCACGTCGAGGTTGATGTTTCGGCGCCATAGAAGCAAGGAGGAGGAAGAACAGGGGATGAGGAGGAAGAAATGGAGGGAAGAAGAAGAAGCAAGGGTCGATGGAGGGAAGGGGATGGGGGGTTTCCTGCCGATTTGAATGGGAAAGAATGGCCATGGGGTGACATGGGGAATAAAAAGGGTTTAGGGATGTGATGCCCCGGGGAACTCAGACGAGTTTAACCGGCGCCCAGCCTTAAAGCTTCTCGGACAGGAAGTAGTGTCGACACTAGGGACTGATAGTGTCGACCTGGCCTGAACAAAAGTGAGTATTTGAGCATGGGAAAAATGTGGGAGTTTTGGGAATCTTTAGGATGATGACCAATCAATGGAATTAACATTTCAAGGAATTTTAAGATGCTAAAAAAAATCAGTGACCATAAATTGCAGAAATTCAACAGATTTTTTGTTTTAACACAACATCCAACATGATATGAACATGAGGTGACTTGAGCCAATAAAATGATAAAGTGGGATATAATTCATCCACAATCAATAACAACCAACTAATTCTTCAAATACAAGGAAATCCAAATATCTTTTAGATTGAAATCAAGTGTGATGAAGGCAAACATCTTTAAAAACAAAAGTTGAGAAAGAATGATGATTCCTTTGAGGCAATTCTCCTTGGTTACACACACATTTTTTTTTTTTTAATCAAACTTTCAATGTGGTAAGTCTTGTTCACTCAAGAACTATGCTTTTTACACACCATAGTTCCTGGATACTTGAGAGTTTACCATTATCAAGTTCAAAGGGTAAATGACAACCTTTTGACTTGAAAATATACGTTGATCAAACGCCAATATTTTCAGTTACTCAGTCATCATCGAATATGTAGCTTTTAATTTTTATTTTGAAATCCCTTTGAACAGAGATAGCAATAATACCTCATGACATACATAGCTCTTCATTCATTGTGAAGGTGTGTAGTTTCTCAGTAGAGATGCCATTGCTCTGTTGAGATGAGTGTGTTGGAGGACACTGTGTAAAAAGGAAATCATTTATCTCTCATGTCAGTTGAAAAAAGATGGTTAGAATCAAGACACACATTGATTTTCAGTCTTTTAAAGAGTTTGAATTCTTCTGAGTGATGAGGAATGTAGTTGAGAGTTGATTGTGAAAAAATGTAGTAGATCAAAAAAGATCATTTTGAGGTTCTAGTTGACTCAATGAGGATATCATGCAAGGAATGGTGTAAATCAAGAAAAATGTTGAATTTTGCAAGAGTGATGATTTGTGAATTCTAACGCTCCCCTGAGATGATGATTCCATCAACTTCCATCAAGACAAAGATATGCAAGAGTTTAAACAAGGATAAAATTATTTCTTTGAACAATGAGACTCCCCCTCAGCCATTGCATATTCATTTCTTGGTACTTGGCGAGACATATACTCTCGCATAGTGAAAGTGTAGACAAGCATAACTTGTCCTTCTCCAAGTCACCATTTGATATACCAAGAAATTCAACACAATGTAAGTTGAAGAATCCATTGTCAAAAAGACATGAAAGTGAAATGGAGAGAGATAGATCAGTATGAATCAAGGAAGCAAAGGATAGTGATGATGCAAAGAACTCCCCCTCAGAAAGTGCATAACATTCAACCCAAAACCCAATGAGAGAGATCACAAGAAATGGACATTTACAAAGGCCAAGCTCTCTCCTCAAAGATGAGAATCTACTGTCAGGAAGAGGTTTGGTGAAGATGTCAGCAATTTGTTTTTCAGTTTCTATGAAATGGAGTTCAAAGATTTCTTTGCTACCTCATCTCTCAAGAAATGATGCCTAATTTCAATATGCTTGGTTCTTGAATGCTGAATGGGATTCTTAGACAGATTTATTGCCATTGTGTTATCACAAAGGATGGGAACACAACCTAACTCTTGGTTGTAATCAGAAGTTGATGTTTCACCCAAAGAATTTGAGTTCCACATCTACCGGCTGCAACATAATCAGCCTCTGCAGGGGCAGAGCAACTGAATGTTGCTTTTAGAAGCCCAAGAAATTAGGCACCACCTAAGTACAAAACACAAGCCACTTGTGCTCTTTCTATCTAATTTACATCCAGCATAGTCAGCATCACAATAGGCAATCAAATCTAACTTGCACCAGCAGGATACCAAATTCCTAAATCACATGTTCCAACAAGATATTTGAAAATTCTTTTAACAGCTAACATGTGACTTTCCTTAGGATTTGATTGAAATCTAGCCACAAACACACACAAAACTAAATATCAGGTCTAGAAGTTGTAGATAGAGTAGAGAACAGAGAACCAATCATACCTCTGTAGGTCTTTGGGTCTACTGACTTACCAAGTGAGTCTTCTTCTAGCTTAGCATTAATAGCAATTGTGTGTTTGAATGCTTGAGGTTCTGAAAGCAAACCTTTGCAGAAGTTCCTGACATACTTGGTTTGACTTATGAAGATCCCCTCATGTGTTTGGTTAACCTGCAATCCCAAGAAAAACTTTAAGTCTCCCATTAAACTCATTTCAAATTCATTTTTCATTTGATTTGAAAATTCAGTACACATGCCTTTATTGGTTGATCCAATATTATGTCATCAACATAATTTGGACAACAATTATTTGATATTGACTATTTTGTGAAACAATGTTGATCAACATTTCCTCTAGAATATCCTTTTCAAGTAAAAA
>CM024764.1:41221501-41336104 GCA_014218235.1 Colocasia esculenta
TCCTTGGGAATCTTCACTAAAATCAGGTTTAGAGATCAAATTTTCCTTGATTTCTGTCAACACAGGGTCATTGTCTTGTTGTTCTTTAATTTGTCTCAATAATTCTGACTGAACTGTCAAGTTATTAATAACAATCTTTCCTTCTTATGATTCCACCCTTAAGCTCAATGTAGAAAATTCCTTTAACAATTTCCACTCCCTTACTTGCAATTGACATACCTTGGTTACAGGATTTCTACTAAGTGCATCAGCCACAGTGTTACCTTTCCCTGGATGATACTCTATTTTGAAATCATAATCTTTGATATACTCCATCCATCTTCTTTGTCTCATATTCAATTCTTTCTGAGAGAACAAATATTTGAGACTCTTATGATCGGAATATACTATGAACTGGTTGTCATACAAGTAGTGTCTCCAGAGTTTAAGAGCAAAAACTACTGCGGCTAATTCCAGATCATGTACTGGGTAATTCTTCTTATGGGTCTTTAATTGTCTAGAAGCATAAGCAATAACCCTTCCTTCCTGCATCAATACACATCCCAATCCAATACCCGAGGCATCAGTGTAAACTTCAAATATTTTTCCTTCTACCGGCAAGGCTAAAATTGGTGCGGTGGATAAACATTCCTTTAACAGCTGAAAGGCTTGTTCACAACTTTCATTCCATATAAATGCAGTTCCTTTTCTAGTTAACTGTGTAAGTGGTGAAGCAATTCTAGAAAAATCCTTGACAAATCGCCGGTAGTAACTGGCCATGCCTAAAATGCTTCGTACTTCCGTAAGATTCTTAGGCTGCTCCCATTTCTGTATAGTTTCTACTTTTCATGAGTCCACTGATAATCCTTCTTCAGAAATGATATGTCCTAGGAACATTACTTGTTCCAACCAAAACTCACATTTACTGAACTTCGCATATAATTTGTGATCCAGTAATAATTGTAAAGTAATTCGCAAATGTTCTTCATGCTCTTCTATACTCTTAGAGTACATCAATATATCATCTATAAACACAACCACAAATTGATCTAAATAAGATCTGAACACATCATTCATCAAGCGCATAAATGCCGCAGGTGCATTTGTCAATCTGAATGGCATTACCATAAATTGTAGTGTCTATACCGTGTTCTAAAAGCCATTTTATGGATATCCTGCTCCTGAATTCTTAGTTGGTGGTATCCAGATCTTAAATCAATCTTGGAGAAATAATGAGCTCCAGACAGTTGATCAAATAGATCATCAACTCTTGGAAGTGGGTACTTGTTCTTTATAGTCAATTGATTCAATTGTCGGTAATCTATGCATAATCTCATAGATCCATCTTTCTTCTTCACAAATAATACTGGAGCACCCCAAGGTGAAGTACTTGGTCTAATAAACCCTTTTTTTATCAATTCTAGTAACTGCCTCTTTAACTCTTTCAACTCTTCCATGGACATTCTGTATGGTGTTCTCGAAATTGGTGTAGCTCCCGGTACCAATTCAATTGAGAAATTTACTTCCCTGCTAGGTGGTAAACCAACAAGTTCTTCGGGAAATACATCAGGAAATTCCTTTACCACTGGAATATTTTCCAACCCTGAAATATTCTGATTTATCACAGTTACAGAAACTAAATATCCTTGACAACCTTTTTGTACCAATTTACATGCTTTCACCGCTGATATTATAGGTATTTTCCTTGTGCGAGGTTCATCAAAAATTATGGGAGTGATTTCCTTTCCTAGAAAGGTTACTTGTCTTAGTTGACAATCAAAATTTGCATGATACTTAGATATCCAATCAATCCCAAGGATCACATCATAATCCCACATTTCAAGGCAAATTAAATCTCCAGGCAAATTATGCTCCTTAACTATAATTTGACTATTGGGGTAATAGTCCTTAAGTTTCTTACCCTTACTTAAAGGTGTTGCAACGTCAAGTTGTGTGTGAAGTGGAACTGGTTGTACTTTCAATAACTTAGCAAACTCATAACTGATAAAAGAATGGGTTGCTCCTGAATCAAATAATACATATGCAGGTCTTGAGTTTACTAGTAATGTACCTTCTATTAATCCGCCTTCTGGTGGAGATTCTGATTCCACTTCCTGCACGGCTTGCAATCTACCTTGCTTTGCTCGAACATTTGAATTTGCTGGCGCATTCTTAACCATAGGACAATCCAAAATTCGATGTTGAGTGCTTCCACATTTCAGACATGCACCCAATCTACGCCAACAGTTTTCAGTCTTATGACCACTACGGTGACAATGCTTACATATATCTTTGTTTGCAACCAGAGCCTTCCCTGCCTTCTTATTTGCTTGCTGAACTTTTGGGGCATTCCCCGACTCGAACTTCCTCTTACGGTCCGAGGATCCTTCCCCAGACTTTCCTCTGATCTTATCCACAGTATCATTAGCAGCTTCTAGTGCTAAGGCCCTTTTAACCATTTCTGAATATGAGGTAATCAAATGAGGAGTTAGCTGCATAATGAAAATAGGACGTAATCCATTCATAAATCTTTTGGCTTTCAATTTCTCTGTTGATATGAGATGAGGGGCATATTTTGACAATCGGGCAAACTGAGCTTCATATTCCGATACAGACATTCTGAGTTGTTTTAAATTAGCAAACTCATTAGCTTTCCTTTCTTAAACTACCTCAGAAAAATATTGATCATTAAACAACTCAACAATTCTTCCCAATCAACTTGCTTTGGATCTTCCAAAGTAGACTCCACAGTTTCCCACCATGCTCGTGCATCACGATCTAACTGAAATGTTGCTAAACGTATCTTCTCTTCTTCAGTACATCGGATCACATTAAAGATTCTTTCCATACCCTTCAACCAATTTTCTGCCTCGTCCGGGTCGGTACTTCCTGCAAATCTCGGAGGATCCAAACTTCGAAAATCCTTAAAGAGACTTGCTCCATTGTGACTGTTACTCTTAGCTACATTTCTCATCACTCGCGTCAAATCATGCATTGAACTCTCCATTCTTTTCCAGTTGGCATCACTTCCGTCCATGATAAAATTAGATAAGGATCTGAAACATTCAATAGAACATACATTAATTTCACAATCCATCCAACTTGCATTCATCACATATACATGTTGCAAATCCATAGAATGCACCACTTCGTTCATTGATCAAATATTTACATCAAAATGTACATTCATGATTAGCAACTAAAACTAATACCGTCTTCTACTTCCCACCTCTCCACATTACAAAAACATACTCCTTAACCTCTCACTCCCCATACACTTGGGAGTTATATACATACAACCATCATTTATACAAAAAGAGGGACATATTGCCTAAGTCCTCTCTAGTTTTGGGTCAGATCTATGACAACTTCAGCAGGTTGAGGCTGCTGTACTTCATCGGTTCTGTGGTATAGCTCCCTTGCCGCATCCGTCATGGCCTCCCAATATTCCTCAAACTGGTGGAGCAACATGTCTTGCCCCAGCTTGAGATTGTCCAACCTACACATAACTTGGGTCATTACGTTCAGTGCAGCACTAGGATTTCCGGCAAAGAAAGCGCCTGCCGTCAGATTTAATACTTCCTCTTTGATCTGCACGTGGGTTTCTCTCTGTGCTTGAGCATATTGTTCTAGGTCCTGACGTAGCATTTCCATGGCTGCTACCAACCTTTGCTGAGCACTCATGTCCATTCTGAAATAATTAATAGGTTAAGTATTTACATGATTAGAAAAATCATGCTAACTAATCCCATGTTTCTACCCCATCTCACTGATTTCCCTAGGTTTATCGAACTAAAGCTCTGATACCAATTAATCTGTCACGTCCTAATAAAATCATCTATTTATCGGGAGTGACAGAAAATAACACGGAAAAGACACTATATCCATTCAACTCTTAGATAGCCTCATAAGTGTCTTATTACAAAAGTTTCCTCATTAAGTTCCCATGAGGAATAAGTCAAAAGAAACTTATTACATCACATTTACTAATCACAACACTACAGACACAGCAGGTTGCCTTCCTGAAAAGAGTGATCATGATAGAGGGGTTAATATAGGCCACTACAGGTTGCTTAGACCCTAGTAGATCATAATTACAACTGTTTTGGTCACTTCTATTTTTTCTCCATGTCTTTGATTAAGTTCAATCTCTTCATGAATATAAGAGTGGATATTTATGTGGATATTTGACTGGACATGTGAATGTTATGGATGTGATGTGAATATTATAGATTTGAATGGTGTTTTGCTTATGTGATGTAGATGAGTGGATATGGATTTGAATTTCATTGTAGTTATGTGGATGTATATGTATTTTATATGTGCATGTGTATAGAATGCATGCTTGTAGAATACTTTTACATGCTTATATCAGATATGGACAGGTAGTTTTTATTTGAAAAAAAAAAAAATCTACACCTATGGTTTTTAATATTCATGACTAAACATGATTACAGACAATGCTGTAGAATCATAGGTATATATTGCAATATTTATTCCTACGTTTATTTATCATCATCTCAAAAAATAGTATTACTACGGTTATAAAAACCATCAGTATAGATAAATCTACACTTACATTTATTTATCATCATCTCAAAAATTTATTACTACGGGTACAGAACCATCAGTATAGACGACAATACCTATGCTTTTTTGGGTCTTTTACCTATGTTTTATATGATTCTTTACCTACGGTTAATATTCGTATGAATAAACAGACATATAACTACGATTATTTTTCTGTGGGTATAGGCTTTAGTCACGGGCGCATGCATGTCGAATTCAAACCGTAGCATTTTCCGTAGGTAAAGGGTTTTACCTTCAGATTTTGGGTATATACCTACGGTTATTATGCGAAGTTATAGGTCATTTTTTTGTAGTGATCTTTGTTCTTATACTTTACCATAAAGTTTGCACTAGCCTCCACAGGCATCCCTGGTTTCTCCTTTCTATGCTCCTCTTCAATGGCAATGGCCCTCATCAAGTCATCAAGTGAAATAGATCCCTTTCTATGTTTGAGAGCCATTCCAAAGTCCTGCCAAGTCTTTAGAAATTTCTCAATTATGCACATGACTTGAAATTTTTCAGGGAGTTTCATATCACCCTCTGCCAAGCCGTGGATCATAAGGAGAAACTCATGTGCCTGTTTGGCTACAGACCTGTCCTCCAACATGTGAAACTTGAGGAACTTGCCTACGGAATACTTTTCCAGACCTTGGTCCTCGGTATTGTATTTCCGGTCAAGTTCATCCCACAGTGCCTTTGAGGTTAGGAATGTAGAAGAACTATAGACATCAAACAGGACATCCGACAGTGCAGTAAGTATGCACCCATGTCCAAGTCTATCTTTCTCCTTCCATTCCTCAGCCTTAGTTGCACTTGCAGAATCACCCTCAATCACTTTAGGGGGATCAGACTCTATAACCGTGATCAACCCGATCATTGTGAACCAAATCTTCATCCGTTGTTGCCAACGTTTGAAGTGTTGCCCTGCAAATTTCGTAGGCATACCGGACATGTCCACTTTCAGGCTAAATGATGAGGATGAAGCCATGATCAATACTTTCTCTAAGACTATTGATAAAACAGTGGGAATATGGCAGAATGCATGGCAATTCATCATCACATACATTAGTGCAAACCACATGGAAACCATAATAAGAAGTGATATGTTCATGGGCATACCCCGAAAACAGACATACATCATGAGATTATGGATGATAAGCATGGTGATTATAGAATAATTAAAAATAGAAACAAGACTGTGGAGGCGTTCCATAATAGAACTCGCCTTAGAGAAAGTATCGCCCCCACTATACGGTGCGATTGGGGTCCGGCAACCTTCTCCCAGGGTACAACCACGAGACATGGAATCGGTCTCGCACAAGATCGACTCCATAAGACGAAAGCTATATAGTAAAGCTAATCCTCTACAAAAGGTTAGGGCAGAAAGCATGCACCGGACACCGGAGAGAGCGTCCGACGACGACCACGGTGCCCCGAACGTCGGAGAGCGACAACGCACCCAAACGGAAGAGCAGATGGCGGCGACCTCGTCGACGAGCAATCTGGCGCGGGGAGAGGGCGAGAGAGAGAAGCGGTGTTGCGAGCGGTTCCTTAGCGCAGAGAGTCAACAAGCGTTTCGACTTCGGTAACCGCGATTAGGGAGACCCTAATCACTATATGAGATGCCTCATGCCCGCAAAGCCAAGACAATGGGCCAGTTCAATGAACCGGCCCAAATAGGCCCAATCTCTCCAAGAACAGGGGAAAACGGAAAAATAAGAGGTAAAAAGGTACCAAGTCGAGCCGGTTGGACCGAGTCATCACACGCTCGCGCCCGCCCAGCTCGGCGGTGCGCGTGTGTGATATGGTCTAGCATAACTTCACCCTTGTCTATAAGACATAGTCTCATGGACATTAGGGGTTATGAAGCCCTTAACTCCTTAGGGGTATCCCATGTGGGACTAAAGACCCCACACATAAGGATAACATAGCACAACTTTTCAGGTACCTTTTACTTTAGCAAATTTTGTGTTTCTTTCTCCCATTCTTAAAATTGCCCCTCCTTTTACCCATTTTTACCCAACAGAAAGATCGTCACTATGAAGTGAGTGGACTCGGTCGCTCCAGGCCACCCTCCTCCTCGTCTAGGCTATTGCCATTCTAGTTGCCAAGTGCGAGTTCAAGAATGAGCTCTGCATCATCTCCCCCTACGTCATCTCCCTCTTGTTGTCCATGCATGAACCCGAAAAGAGAGAATAAAGAAAGAAAGAAAGAAAGAAGCCTGCTCAGACTCAGACAAGCAAGTGCGGGGGGGGGGGGGGGGGGTATCCCCTAGATCTATCTCCAACGTGAGCGAGTAAGCAAAGAGAGAGAACGTGGTGTTGGAGAGAAAGGGGGGAGGGAGGGGTGTATTGAAAAGAATATTTTAATTTTTTTTGGCAAATAGTGAGGGTTATTTTAAGCATTTCATATAAAATATAACTCCCGATATACATCCATTGATGGTTTCCTTTTATTTTGTCACGTGCCATAATGGTAGGGTCTCTTGGAACATTTTGATTACCTAAGAGGGGTATATAAAATAATATAATTTTAAGATGAATTATGTCTAAAAAGGTTTTTCATGCAAATATTGTAGCGGTCCTTGTCATTCAGACCCGTTAACTTAATAACAAGCCTAACACGACCACGTCTCCCGCGAACAGGCCGAAGCCTTACAAGGGATACCATTACTCGAGTCCGTGAGAATATAAAAGAAACATTTAAACATACATAAGATTGCACACCTTTATATAGTCTCACATATATTTACATGAAGTTTACATAGCCACATCTCAACTGAAGTCAACAGAAAGTGAAAGTACAACATCCTGAGACATACTCTGAGGTGAAAACAAGAAAGGAAATACATTGCTGGTGGAGTGGGCCTGCCTCTGCTACGGTGCGGCTCAGAACAAGATGAGGGATGAGAACTCTCCTGCTCTCCTTCACTTGAAAGGGGAAAGTAGGGGTGTGAGTCTCACAAGTCACTGGCTCAGTAGGAAAACTTCCTCAAAATCGGTACAACACAAATCTCACGAGAAGCATGAGTGAATAATTATTAATTAAATAATTAACAGAATTATACATATACATAACTATGAGTTGAAATTAAATAGACAGATCAATAAACTATAGATATTGAACATTATAAATAAACGGTAAGCTGCACACTAGTGCACAAGCTAAAGAAAGACAACGCCACACTCGGGTTATGAAGTTTGGTTCTCGACACCAGCTACTGACTTGGAAAAATCACACAGGTCTAACTCTCAGTCTTGCAGCAACGGACGTAAGGTCCAACTGCAGCTCCACCTCTATAGTGCCAACAAATTGTGGAGACCAACCAACAACACACCTGTAGCGACACACGCTGCAGACCCATGCCTGACACACGTCTAAGGGTTCTGAGGCCCCTAGAGTGAGGCTGTGGAACATGAGATTAGCTGGGGACTAGTACGTCTACTGGTGTCCGTCCTCTAACCACGAGCGCGCTACAAATGACTGAACAGAGAACCAACACACCACAAGTCGCTGCCCCACTGTCGTTTTTTCCTCAACTAGATGTACAACTTGAAAAACGAGTGAGGGTGTCTAAGAAGATGACATAGACCTCTACGGTACACACAATATCGAGACAAATCTCGAGCACTAACATGTCTGGCTCATAGAGAACCTGTGGTAACCGACAAGAGAGGCAACCACGGTAAGCGTCGTACCATCAAGCTCAGCCACACACACAAACCACATAATCTTAATGTTCACTAATCTTAAAACATACTCATAAACATTCATAAATAATTAAACATCTTAAATTGTGGTTCGGAGGACCCACATGGTTCGGTCGACCATCGCGTTAATAACGCGACGCCCCGATATGACACGTTCTAGATGTGAATGCTTTGGGTCAGGCCGTCACGTTAAGAACACAACACCCTGGTTCGTTGCATTCACAGATAGAATGCCAATACAAAAATCCTTTCTCTAGAAAACCTACAAACCACACATATTTATCTTCATGGATCAATTATAAAGAGTTAAATTGCCACCTTAACATGCATACTACTGAAGAAATGCTACTTCATGCGTCAAGCCTTTCAAATCCCACATAAACGCAGGGAACTAAGAGAGAATCTCCCTATCCACGTAAGAAACACGAAGAACGTCGCTCGATCGGCCCTTCCCACCCTCCGAACAACCTCCCCGCATCGAGAACATGCCGAAATGTGAGTCACGAGGTCAAAATCGCAGGAGACACCTTCAAAACCCTTCCCTCGACCGAACAAAGCTCCCAACTCTATTTGGCCGACCCTCAGAGTTCAGAACGTGATGCATATGACCATCGCGTTCATAACGCAACGCACCTGACCGATGCGTTCATGAACCCGACATCACGCGGCAGCCATGCATGCGCCATACGTCGCGCATGCAACTGAAGATCGAAAACAAGCGGTGATGAGAACACGACGCGGGATCGAGATCCGAGATTTACATCTCATTTTTGGAAAGGTCTGCAAGGTGCACTGGGTACTAAACTCAACTTTAGTACACATTCCATCCACAAACTGATGGGCAAACTGAAAAAACCAACCAAATAGTGAAAGATATGTTGAGAGCTTGCACTATTGACTTCCAAGGATATTGGAACGAGCATCTATCCCTTATTGAGTTCGCCTACAACAACAGTTACCAGGCGAGCATCAAGATGGCACCGTTCGAAGCACTCTATGGAAGGAATTGTAGATCTCCTGCATGCTGGAATGAGGTTGGAGAACAACAATGGCTAGGCCCAGACATGGTGCAACATACCACAAAGGACATTCAGGTAATCAGAGACCGGCTCAAGATTGCTCAATCCAGACAGAAGAGCTATGCCGACAAAAGAAGGCGAGATCTGGAATTTCAAGTGGGTGATCATGTATTCTTAAAAGTGTCACCTACTCGTGGCATTCAAAGATTCGGTGTAAAGGCAAAGCTCAGCCCTAGATTCATCGGTCCTTTTGAAGTACTCGAAAGGATTGGTGAGGTTGCATACCGACTGGCATAGCCACCGGATCTGACATGTGTACATGATGTGTTCTATGTCTCCATGCTGAGGAAGTATGTCTATGACCCCACACACATCATTCGCCACGAGAAGCTGGTGCTGAACAAGGACGTGACATACGAAGAGAAGCCAGTGAAGATACTAGAATGGAAGGTACAACAGCTCAGGAACCGTCCCATCCACGTGGTGAAGGTCTTATGGAATAACCGCGGAGTAGAAGAAGCCACATGGGAACCGGAAGGAATCATCAGACGCAACTACCCCGATCTTTTCGGTAAGACATTTCCTCCCTTGTGATCATATGAATTTGGGGATCAAATTATTTTTAAGAGGGGGAGGATGTAGCAACCTAAAATTTTGAACAAAAATAAAAATTTACATAATATTAAAATTTTTGATTTATTAGAAAAAAACCAATTAAAAGAAAATAAATGACATAGGAAATTAATGTAAAGAGAGATAAATAAAACCCATTAAATGAAAAGAAGTATTGGGCTTATTTAAATTGACCCAATAGAATTTAGTGGGCCAAAATAGAAATTTTTAAAAGGGGAATAATGGGAAATTACTCTAAATTCATAACTAAAATAATGCTTAATTATAAAAGAAGCATTTAATGCATTAAAATGAAGTTTGAGTTGGAATGGGATTCCTAAACCTACCCTAATGGGTTGCCCACGAAATTAATTCCCATCCTAACCCAATTAGGAGATCTCATGCCTAAAAAGGGGAGAATGAATTAGGAAATTCGGAATAAAAAGGGAATTCGAGTCATAGTAGGAAATAGAATGGGGAGATGTTTAAATACTCTCCTAAAACCCTCATGGCTGGCCCTAGCTCGTGCCAAGGGGTTGCTGGACCAGGAAGAGAGGCCAAGAGGAGGAGAATTCGTGGAGAAGAGGGATCTCCCAAGTTCTTCCCCGAGTTCTTCAAGTTCTTGCCCTAGAGAAGTAAAACGTCTAAAGGTAGCATTCTCACGAGCATAAACCATGAAACTTTTTCTGTAGGATGTCTCATCTATCAGGAACAAAAGCCCTTTGGTTTCATATTTTTCCAGTGAGCAAATTTTTAGTTCTCAATTTTCCAAGTTCTGTGAACTCCATGACCACCCTGTTTACAAATTCATATCTTCATACATACTTGTCCTCATGCCATGAGATTTTTACTGTAAGAACTGGTGAATGTTAGGCTTCTTTTGCCCCTGAAATCCCTAATTTCCATCCATCCTATCATGCAAATTAATTTGTTGATCTCATCTGGGTACTGTTCTAAGTACTTCATGAATACCATGACCAGAGCATGACGAAACCCTGGTTGCTTTTCAAATTCCTATTTACTGGAAGTACCCATATATGTCTGGATTTGTTTAAAACTGGTTTCACGATTTTTCATGTATTGTACAATCTGTTCTTAATTTTAGAACAACCTTGTGTCAAAACCTGGAAGGTCTGGTCCGCAATCCAATGCACAGTACTTTCCCTGTCGGACTCTGGCACGAACTGAGACGGAACGCCTCGGCCAAGCCCGTTAAACCGATAACGTACTTGATCCGAGTCCGCCTCCCGCGAACGGGCCGAAGCCTCGCAAGGGATACCAAACCACAGTCCGTGTAAACATAAAGGAACACACCACATTTCATATATATATTTCACAGTTTTACATAGCCAAATTTCCACAAAAACTATAAAGAGGTACAAGAGCCTGGGCATACCCCGAGGTACAACTGAAGAAAGTAAACAACTACAAAGCTACACTGCTGGAGAACTACACAGCTAGAACTACTCCGCTGGAGGTACTGACCCTGCACCGCTACGGCGCGGCCCGGAACTGGACGTCGGACGAGAAACGTCCTCCTCGCCCTCACCTGTGGGGGTAGGGGTGAGCCTCTCTAGTCACTGGCTCAGTAGGGAACTCCCCCAAAACTGAGCAAACCAATACACAAGTACGAATAGTAAACAACACTAACAATTTATATAACAGCTAAGCAGGTAAGTAAAGCTGTAAAAGTACTCATCGTCTACCGACTACGAGAAACAACAATAATAATTAAACGGCAAACCAGTACAGGTGTACAAGCTAAAGTAGAGACAGCCAACACGAGCCACGTAAACTGGTTCGCGACACCAGAAACTGACTTGGACATCTAACACAGGTCTACCTCTCAGTCTCGCAGCCACGGACGAAAGGTCCAACTGCCGTTCCATGTAAAAAGTCAAGCAATTGTGGAGACCAACTAAACACCACCACCTGCAGACCACACGGTCACAAGCCCATGCCTAACACCTCCAGAGACCCTGGCCTGGGCTCGCTAGAGTGAGGCACTGGAAAAGGACTAGCTGGGGTCCAGTACGTCTACTAGTGTCCGTACCCCCAACTACGAGCGCGCTACAAGTGACTAAAACAAACACAAGTGTCACTGTCCCACTGTCATCTTTCCCTCAGCCGGACGTACAACTCTAACACAAGAGTGAGGGTGTCCAGGTCAGACGACACAGACCTCGACGGTACAACACAAGTACCGAGACAAAGCCCCGAGCTAACAGCCTGGCTCACAAAGAACCTGGGGCACCCAACTGGAGAGGTAACCACGGTAGGCGTCGTACTACTCGCCACGTACACAGAACCACGTACACGTCAACACAAACCACGTGAAACCTCACGTAAACCACAAGTAACCATGGTCCACTACATGTGAACCCAAACAACACGCAGTCACTGAAGTAAGCAACTAACTGCATACGTTGTATGCTAAACACAAGACCAAGTGCACTCAGTGCACCTCATGTCACACACATGCATTATCGGTAAACATCATAATTCAGTCATTTCTGTTCATAACCAGTAGGCGGCAACATCGACTGCCGCTTACACTAAGTCAACGGCAAGGGACCTGGCCGTTAACATCTGGCTGAGGAGCTTGGCGACAAGCGATGTTGACGCCAAGTTCTCCGGCCATAAACCCTGCAGAAACCCTAATCCGGCTCTGCGGGCTTTCTAACCGTTCTAACTACAGAAAAACATATAAATGTAGTTTCTTTAGCATGCCAGAACCCAATAAAACCCATCACAGCATGGTTCATACATTAAACTACTCAAACCACCCTTTATCCCCGTATGGTGCAACTCTATCCAAACATGCATTATCACGCTGGTTCAAGTGGTTATGATATATTTTAATGTTTCTACGGAGTTAAACGGGTTCGTCCCCTACCTCAGAACACGCTAGAACTTCCCACAATCTCCCGATTCACGCCGAGCCCTCCGCGAGCTCCCACGGAAATTGCACCACGCCGCAACGTTTCCTCGCGCAGTTCGGCAACGCCACGCGTTCTACGATCGTCCAACCACTCCTCGGTACCTGTTAGAAGCTTCAGAGACACCGGGGCGCGAAGCTGGGGCAAGAGGGAAGAGAGTGAGCTGAGAGCCTGCCCTCGGGTGAGCCTATAACCTGCACCATTCTCAGGTTGGCGTCAACCCCTATCCGCCAACAAGCAACCGCCACCCTTAGCGTCCACAACAACTGCCGCCAAGTTCAAGAAGTCAACGTCCACTAGGCTGGACGCCAACAAGTCAACGGCCACCCCTGGCTGCCAACTCCAACTGAACAGCAGCAGGTCCTGTTTCATTTCAGGACCAACCCTGCTCTTCACCTGCTCAAGCCACGAATTCACATCACACATTCCACACAACTAGCTCACATTGGCCTCACAACGGCCTACACAACCAACACACACATGATCCGCATGGATCCGAAAGGCACGCGACGTTACATTACTATCATCTAAAAAGAAAATTTCGACCTCGAAATTCATAACACATTTCAAAGTTAAACAACTCATACATACACACCTTTACAAGTACTATCATCTAAAAAGAAAATACATAAACTTACTCAAACAGATATGGATACCCTTTAGCCATTTCCGCGCGGCCAACTCCCAGATATCCTCACCACCTAATCTATTTTCCCATCTCACTTTAACTAGCTCAATTTCTTTATTTCTCAGCTTCTTCATCTTTCGATCTGTGATCTGCACCGGATACTCTGACATAGTCATGTCCTGCCTCAGGTCACCACCTTGATATCTAATTATTTGAGCTGGATCTTCAATACACTTCCTCAACAGGACATGGAAATATCATCCACATCTGCAAAATCGGCTGGTAAATCCAGCCTATAAGCTGCTTCCCCAATTCTTTCAATCACCTGGAAAGGTCCCACATACATTGGACTCAACTTCCCAGATTTGCCAAACCTCATAATACCTTTACTCGGGAAACTCTCAGAAAAACAAAATCTCCCACCTCAAACTGAAGTGGTCTCCTCCGCACATCTACATAACTTTTCTGCCTACTTTGAGCTGCCTGCAATTTTTCTTTAATAAGCTTCACCACTTCCGTGGTTTGCTGAATCAATTCAGGACCCACTAACTGCCTTTTCCCACTTCACCAGTTTAATGGGGTCTACATGGCCTTCCATATAAAGCTTCATATGGTGCCATCCCAAGACTGGTATGATAGCTATTATTGTAAGCAAACTCAACCTTTCTCCCACTTCATGCCAGTTTAATGGGGTTCTACATGGCCTTCCATATAAAGCTTCATATGGTGCCATCCCAAGACTGGTATGATAGCTATTATTGTAAGCAAACTCAACCATTCCCAAATGATGCTCCCAACTACCTCCCCAAACTAAACAACAAGCCCGCAACATATCTTCAATTGTCTGAATAGTCCTCTCTGTCTGACCATCTGTTTGGGGATGATAAGCGGAGCTATACCTCAATTCAGAACCAATTACTTTTTGCAGACTTCTCCAAAAACCAGAAGTAAATCTTGGATCTCTATCTGATACAATAGTCTTCGGAATACCATGCAGTGGAACAATTCTTTCAACATAAATATTTGCCAATCTGTTCATTGTCCAAGACATACTTACTGCCACTAATCTGCATACCTTAGTCAATCTGTCAACAACACCCATATTCCATTATGCCCGGAACTTGACCTTGGTAAACCTGCCACAAATCCATAGCAATATCATCCCATTTCCACTGTGGAATAGGCAACGGTTGCAATAGACCTCCAGGCTTCTGATGCTCTGCTTTAATCTGCTGACAGATAGCACACCTTGCTACAAATTCTTCTATTTCTTTCTTCATATGAGGCCACTAAAAATGTCTTCTTAAATCATGGTACATTTTAGTACTACCCAGATGAATAGTGTACCTAAATTTATGAGCCTCTTCCAGAACTCGCTGCTTCACCTCTCTCTCTGCAGGAACAAACAACCTGCCCCTGAGCCTGACCACACAATTATCATCAATAGAAACTCCTTCCATTTTCACAATTTCAGGTAGACCTGCATCTGCTCTCTGAGCTTCAATGATCTGCCAATATAAAGACGGCTCTACTGCACTAGCAGCTAGAATTGCCCGTCACTGACTGCTGGGCACATACAAAGAATTCTCTGCTACCTCTTCATACAACTTCCATTCTTTAATCATCATCAAATTCATATATGCCTTTCTGCTCAAGGCATCTGCTACAACATTGGCCTTACCCGGATGGTAAGCCAAACTGAAATCATAATCCTTCAGATACTCAATCCATCTGCGCTGACGAAGATTCAAATCTTTCTGCGAGAAGATATACTTCAAGCTTTATGATCTGTAAAAATCTCAAATCTCTCGCCATACAGATAATGCCTCCACATTTTTAAAGCAAACACAACTGCTGCCAATTCTAAATCATGAGTGGGGTAATTTCTTCTGCTGGCTTCAATTGCCTGGATGCATAAGCTATCACTTTACCATGCTGCATAAGCACTGCACCAAGTCTCTTTGAAGCATCAGTATACAACACAAATCCACCACTCCCTGACGGTAATGTCAATATAGGTGCTGATGTGAGTCTTTTCTTCAATTCCATGAAACTTCTTTGACATTCACCAGACCACACAAAAGGCACTCCTTTCCTGGTCAATCTAGTCATAGGTGCTGCAATCTTAGAAAAATCTTGAATAAAGCGCCTATAATAACCTGCCAACCCCAGAAAACTTCTAATCTCGGTTATTGTCTTGGGCACTCCACCTAAACACAGCTTCCACTTACTCGGGTCCACTGCTATTCCTTTAGCTGAGATAACATGACCCAAAGACTGAATTTCCTTCAACCAGAATTCACAGTTACTAATTTAGCAAACAACTGGTTATCTCTTAACAACTGCAGAGTAAACCTCAAATGAGCTGCATGCTCCTCTTCAGATGCTGAATAAATTAGAATATCATCAATAAAGACCACAATAAATTGATCTAAATATGGATGAAAAATTCTATTCATCAGATCCATAAAACCTGCAGGAGCATTAGTCAACCCAAAAGGCTTACCACAAACTCATAGTGACCATATCTGGTTCTGAACGCTGTCTTATCTATATCCTCTTTAATTCTTAACTGATGGTACCCGAATCTCAAATCAATCTTAGAAAACACCTTTGCTGATTGCAACTGATCGAATAAATCATCTATCCTCGGCAACGGGTACTTATTCTTGATGGTCACATCATTCAATTTTCTATAATCAATACACATCCGAAAACTTCCATCTTCTTTTTCACAAATAAAACTGGCGCTCCCCACGGGGAATGACTCGGTCTAATAAAACCTTTCTGCAACAACTCTTCTAATTGCTTTTTCAATTCTTTAAGTTCTGCTGGTGCCATCCAATATGGAGCTTTAGAAATCGGCATGGTACCTGGCAGCAACTCAATAGAAAAGTCCACCTCTCTGTGTGGAGCTAAACCAAGCAAATCCTCCGGAAAAACATCAGCAAATTCCCTAACCACGGGAACTGCTTCTACTGGCTGACTGGCCTCTACCAAACTACCGAGGCTAAATAGGCCACACACCCATCATTTATCAACTTTCTAGCTTTAATTGCAGAATTAGAAACTGGGGGTTAAAAAGACATACCTTGATATTCAAACACTGCACCATTAGGATGACAAAATCTGATCCTTTTCTTTCTGCAATCTAACATTGCTCCATACATCTCAAGCCAATCCATACCCAAATGATATCATAATCTGACAACTGCAGGGCATACAACCGACCCGGCATCTGGTTCCCTTCAATCATAACAGGAGCTTCATCTATATAGCTTGAAGTGAGCAAGAACTCACCTGAAGGAACCTCCACACTAACTCACAAGACTTCTCTTCTAAGGGATGAGCTATGCAATCCAGAAATTCTTCGAAAATAAAAGAATGAGAGGCACCCGAATCAATAAGACTCTTGCTGAATATTCATAAAGAGGTAAAGTACCTTCTATCATATTTGATGCCTCTGCCTGGGCTCGGGTGATAGCCATAACCCGGCCTCTCCCTCGCTGCTGCGGTGCTCCTCTGCCACGACCTGCCTGTGGCTGCTGGAACTGCTGAGGCTGCTGCTGCTGCCACCTCTGCCATACCCATATTCTCTTGCATAGGGACAATTGCGGATCAAATGTCTCGGCTGATTACAATTATAACATCTATACCCTGGAGGAACATAGGCTGCCTAGCAGTGCTCTACTGCGACTCCTCCACCTCAGGCCTACCACGGCCTTGCTGGAACTGCGGACGACCTCCCATCCTCTTCCTTTTCCTTTAGTGCTGTTTTAATTTCTGACCCCATTTACCAAAGCCTGATGTAGAAGGTCCTACTGGGGCTTTACCCTTGCTTGCACCTATTGTCTGCTGCGGTAGCCGGAAACTACCTAAACCTGATTCACCTGCTTGGCGAGTACGGATAGACCTCTCCAAGGTAGCTGCCCTCTGCGCTGCCTCTTCCACTGACTTACACATAAGAGGTACTATCGCATCCTGTAATTCCACTCTCAATCCTCTGATAAAGTATTCAACCATCATATTATTATCTGAAACCACATATGGCGCATAACGGCTAAGTGCCATAAATCTCATCTGGTACTCTAAGACTGATGAGTTACCTTGCTGGAGAGTCAGGAATTGCTCTCTTTTTACTTGCTGCACTTGGATCGGAAAGAATGTATCATTGAACACATCAAGAAACTCCGGCCAAGTGATAGCTTCTTCCGTCCTGCCTGCAAAAGTGGTTTGCATCTTCAATCGCCACCATTCCAAGGCAAAACCTCTCAACTGATAAGCAGCTAATACCACCCTATCTGCTGCCGGACACCTCATGGTCGCAAAAACCCTCTCAATTTCATGAACCCAATGCTCAGCTGTATCTGGATTTGGCCCTCCTGAATAAGTAGGCGGCTGCAGTCTCAGAAATTTCTCCACTTGCATCACTGGTTCTTCTGCTATCAATACTGGTGGTGGTGGTGGCATAGGTGCTACAAAAGGTACCTCCACTCTCGGCGGAACTGGAGCAACAGGTATTGCCTCTCCATCCCTAGGTGGCACTGCAACCGGTGGTACTGGCGCCTGCTGATCCATTCTCGCCCGAATATCCGTGAGGCTCTCCCAAATTCTCTCAATCATACGCTGGGTGCTTTCCTCCGGATCATCTCCTCCACCACCCCAATCTCTCCTATCAGCCATTTCAAAAATTTCTACATACACAAAACACCAGACAAAAATCAAAACCACAAATGATCAAAAACCAGGGTCCCTACCAGTAGTGTATAATGACCGAAATAAGGCTATGTATCTTTCTAATTCCCTTATATTAACACGGACCTTGCTCTGATACCAACTGAGACGGAACGCCTCGGCCAAGCCCGTTAAACCGATAACGTACTTGATCCGAGTCCGCCTCCCGCGAACGGGCCGAAGCCTCGCAAGGGATACCAAACCACAGTCCGTGTAAACATAAAGGAACACACCACATTTCATATATATATTTCACAGTTTTACATAGCCAAATTTCCACAAAAACTATAAAGAGGTACAAGAGCCTGGGGCATACCCCGAGGTACAACTGAAGAAAGTAAACAACTACAAAGCTACACTGCTGGAGAATACACAGCTAGAACTACTCCGCTGGAGGTACTGACCCTGCACCGCTACGGCGCGGCCCGGAACTGGACGTCGGACGAGAAACGTCCTCCTCGCCCTCACCTGTGGGGGTAGGGGTGAGCCTCTCTAGTCACTGGCTCAGTAGGGAACTCCCCCAAAACCGAGCAAACCAAACACAAGTACGAATAGTAAACAACACTAACAATTATATAACAGCTAAGCAGGTAAGTAAAGCTGTAAAAGTACTCACCGTCTGCCGACTACGAGAAACAACAATAATAATTAAATGGAAAACCAGTACAGGTGTACAAGCTAAAGTAGAGACAACCAACACGAGCCACGTAAACTGGTTCGCGACACCAGAAACTGACTCGGACAACTAACACAGGTCTACCTCTCAGTCTCGCAGCCACGGACGAAAGGTCCAACTGCCGCTCCACGTAAAAAGTCAAGCAACTGTGGAGACCAACTAAACACCACCACCTGCAGACCACACGGTCACAGGCCCATGCCTAACACCTCTAGAGACCCTGGCCTGGGCTCGCTAGAGTGAGGCACTGGAAAAGGACTAGCTGGGGTCCAGTACGTCTACTGGTGTCCGTACCCCCAACTACGAGCGCGCTACAAGTGACTAAAACAAACACAAGTGTCACTGTCCCACTGTCGTCTTTCCCTCAGCCGGACGTACAACTCTAACACAAGAGTGAGGGGGTCCAGGTCAGACGACACAGACCTCGATGGTACAACACAAGTACCGGACAAAGCCCCGAGCTAACAGCTGGCTCACAAAGAACCTGGGGCACCCAACTGGAGAGGTAACCACGATAGGCGTCGTACTACTCGCCACGTACACAGAACCACGTGCACGTCACACACAAACCACGTGAAACCTCACGTAAACCACAAGTAACCATGGTCCACTACACGTGAACCGAACAACACGCAGTCACTGAAGTAAGCAACTAACTACATACCTGTATGCTAAACACAAGAACCAAGTGCACTCAGTGCACTCATGTGTCAACACACATGCATATCGGTAAACATCATAATTCAGTCATTTGTTCATAACCAGTAGGCGGCAACATCGACTGCCGCTTACACTAAGTCAACGGCAAGGGACCTGGCCGTTAACATCCTGGCTGAGGAGCTGGCGACAAGCGATGTTGACGCCAAGTTCTCCGGCCATAAACCTTGCAGAAACCCTAATCCGGCTCTGCGGGCTTTCTAACGTTCTAACTACAGAAAAACATATAAATGTACTTTCTTTAGCATGCCAGAACCCAATAAAACCATTACAACATGCTTCATACATTAAACTACTCAAACCACCCTTTATCCCCGTATGGTGCAACTCTATCCAAACATGCATTATCACGCTGGTTCAAGTGGTATGATATATTTTAATGTTTCTACGGAGTTAAACGGGTTCGTCCCCTACCTCAGAACACGCTAGAACTTCCCACAATCTCCCGATTCACGCCGAGCCCTCCGCGAGCTCCCACGGAAATTGCACCACGCCGCAACGTTTCCTCGCGCAGTTCGGCAACGCCACGCGTTCTACGATCGTCCAACCACTCCTCGGTACCTGTTAGAAGCTTCAGAGACACCGGGGTGCGAAGCTGGGGCAAGAGGGGAAGAGAGTGAGCTGAGAGAGCTGCCCTCGGGTGAGCCTATAACCTGCACCATTCTCAGGTTGGCGTCAACCCCTATGCCGCCAACAGCAACCGCCACCCTTAGCGTCCACAACAATTGCCGCCAAGTTCAAGAAGTCAACGTCCACTAGGCTGGACGCCAACAAGTCAACGGCCACCCCTGGCCGCCAACTCCAACTAAACAGCAGCAGGTCCTGTTTCATTCAGGACCAACCCTGCTCTTCACCTGCTCAAGCCACGAATTCACATCACACATTCCACACAACTAGCTCACATTGGCCTCACAACGGCCTACACAACCAACACACACATGATCCGCATGGATCCGAAAGGCACGCGACGTTACACGGACCCTGTGAACGCAATGGCTTGATAGGCCGCGTTCACAAGGCCATCGCGACAGTACCTCTGTCGCGATCAGGTTGCGACAGTTCTTGTCGTCGCGATCTGCTGTCGGTCTGTCGCGTTCCCTTCAAGCCCCTGTCGCGTTCTGACTACCTGTCATGACCGACCCGTCGCGATCCATCCAAACACCTGTCGCGATCTAACCTGTACCCGTCGTGACCCTTACTGGGGTGCATCACGTTCACAGGATTTTTGTAGAAAACCCCCTGTTTTACAAATACTCAAATTTCTACTGTGCTTATACCCTTAATTCTCAGCTATACCGCAGTAAATGCACTTAATATAAATTGAACTTTTATATGTAATTTAAAATACATACACATGACTAATTTCCATATATGATTTCTTGTCACATGCTCACACTCGAACCATCCAAATGCGGCTTAATTGGCATAATCTATCTGGTAATTTATGCAATTAATTGCCTTATTTTAAAAGAACTTGTGTACGACTCTTGCGATGTTTTGAACACCGATCTCGACTCTCCACTGTTCTAGAACTCCTCTAGAACATCGAGCACTTGTTCTATATACACACTTTCTTGACTTGGATGAACTCTTCGTCGGTTATTCCTTCTATCGGACTAGTGAGTCCTTGTTCAAGGCCTCCGTAAGTCTCCTCTGTCCATGGATTCCCACCTGGTCGATGAGCCGGTTGTACCCTAATACCTATGATACCCTTTAGGGATCTATATGATCCAAACGGCTATTAGAAGTTCACTCTCGCCTTAAATCATGCCGGACCTCTGGGCTTGTGCTTAACATGGCCAGCCGAAGGTTGTGAGTTCCACCTGACTGCCAACACCTCGTGCGCCTGTTGTGCAACTGTTACTATCGCCTGTTTACTCGACGCATTACGTGCAATGTCCACTAGCTCTCATCTACACTCTATTCGCACATTATTCACATTCACTCTACTATCTGTCTATTCATCTAGTGCACTCATCTATTCTGGTACTCTATTTGGCCATTGATTGATTGTCTAAAAGATAAACAATAAACTAATGCTTGGCAATGTATAAAGGGCCCGATCTGGTCCTGGGATGTGCGCCCGAAAGTGCTAGTACCATGAGAGTTAAATGATCAGAGTGTTTGGCATTGCACTCGAGTGCTATCTATCTCGACTATCTAAATGACAATAAAAAAGTGCTATATTCTCTCGTTGTCTGTTGACAACAAAGTGCTATGCTATACTCGTTGTGCTATTGCTATACCTTGTGCTATTGTGCTATGGCCATCTTACTATTCGTGCTATAATTGACGTTCGTGCTATATTTGGAAAGTAGTGCTATTTCGTTCACGTGCTATCCTGCTATCTTTTACTGGACACTCTCGCTCTATCATTAGTTACTCTGCCTTTAATACATTAATCATTTAAAGCCTACTTAACTATTGAGGTTTAAGTCCTACTGGGCGTTATCGCTCACCCTGTGTTATTTGTCATTGTGTTCTCAGGTGAAACCAAGGATGAACCATACACTCAAGAGGACGGGAACGACCTGGAGTGATGTCATGAGTACCCTAGCGTCCTATCACTATGTTTAGCGTTGTAGTTAGGTTTGAAGTTTAGTTCTTTGCCTTATTTTAATGTAATCGGGCCCAATAGATTGGCTCTGATATTAGTGGTTGTAACTGGACATTTGAAAGATTTTAATGAATGAATTTGTTTTAGTATTTATTCTTGCTCAATGGTTAGATGTCTAGTCCTCGCTCTATACCCGTTTACTTGCAACTGCCTCGCGTTTTGATATTTCGCGTCGGGGCGTGACACTATGCTTCTCGACAGCTGAAGAAGCATGAGGAGAACTACCCTACCCACGACTTAGAGCTGGCAGCAGTGGTGTTCGCTCTGAAGTTGTGGAGACACTATTTGTACGGCGAGGGGTTCGAGATCTTCACTGACCATCAGAGTTTGCAGTACATCTTCACTCAGAAGGATTTGAACTTGAGACAGTGCAGATGGATAGAGTACCTGAAGGACTACGATCTTACCCTCTCCTGTCACCCGGGAAGGGCTAACATCATGGCAGATGCTTTGAGCGGGCGTGTTCGCTTGAGTTCGTTGATGGTCAAAGAGTGGAGGCTGTTTGAGGACTTGTCTCAGGGAGTTTTCTACCCTTCGAGGTGCAGAGACCGTGCAGTGATGATCGGTTTGTCAGTTCATCCATCAGTGTACCATCAGGTGTTGGAGGCACAAGAGGCAGACTCAGAGTTGGCAGATATTTTGCAGATGCCAGATGTTGAGATGGACGAGGACAGTGAGGTTAGGTTCAGAGGAAAATTGTACGTTCCCTGTGATGTGCGCCAGGCGCTATTATCAGAGGCACACTGGTCGAGGTATGCTGTTCATCCTGGTTCCACCAAGATGTATCAGAATCTGAGGTGGTTCTTCTGGTGGCCAGGGATGAAGAGGGGCGTGGCAGAGTTTGTCGCTCGGTGCCTCACCTGTCAGCAGGTGAAGGCTGAGCATCAGCATCTTGGTGTTGAGCTGTAGTCGTTGCCCATTCTCGAGTGGAAGTGGGATGACATCACCATGGACTTTGTGGTTGGTTTGCCCCGTACTCCATAGAGGCATGATGGTATTTGGGTAATTGTGGATCGGTTGACCAAGTCAGCACACTTTCTTCCAGTCAGGATGTCTTGGTCAGTGGACAGACTCGCCAGACTGTATGTGGACCGAGTTGTTCCATTGCACGGAACCCCAGTTTCGATTGTTTCTGACAGAGATCCAAGGTTCACTTATGGGTTTTGGCGTAGTTTGCAGAGAGCTCTTGGTACGGAGTTGAGGCTGAGTTCAGCATATCACCCGCAGTCAGATGGTCAGTCAGAGAGGACTATTCAGACTTTAGAGGATATGCTAAAAGCGTGCTGTTTGGACTGGAGTGGCACCTGGGAGTCGGACCTTCCGATGGTAGAGTTTGCATACAACAACGGTTATCGCTCGAGCATTGGAATGGCACCATACGAGGCTTTGTATGGTCGGCCGTGTAGGACACCACTTCAATGGTTCAAGGTCAGTGAGAGGCAGCTTTTGGGACCAGAGATGGCCAGCAGTGTGCAAACACAGTCAGTCTAGTCAGGCAGAGGCTTCAGACAGTGTAGAGTAGGCAAAAGAGCTATGCAGACGTCCGCAGGAGGCCATTGTAGTTCAGCGTGGGTGACCTTGTGTTCTTGCGGGTTTTTCCGATCAAGGGTGTCATGAGGTTTGGCAAGAAGGGAAAGCTCAGTCTCAGGTATATTGGGCCTTTCCCTATCACAAAGAGGATCGGCGAGGTTGCATACATATTATGTCTTTTGGCAGAGTTGGCAGGGGTGCACGAGGTTTTTCATGTGTTGCAGCTCAGGAGGTATATTACAGATCCGTCACACGTGTTGGACTACTCACAGCTTGAGATAGTGCCAGACTTGTCAGTGCCTGAGTACCCGGTCAGAGTTGTGGACCATAGAGTGCAACAACTGCGCAGGAAGCAGATTCCGTTGGTCAAGGTTGTCTGGGAGAACCGCGTTGGTGGCGAGGCCATGTGGGAGACTGAGGATGAGATGAGAGAGAAGTTCTCGTATTTATTTGATTGATCGGTACATTGTTTTCCCTTTTACATTGCTTCCTATTGAAACTGAGTTTCTCTCTAACTTCGAGGACGAAATTTCTTTAAGGGGGGCAGGATGTAAGACCCGGCCCTGATGGGCCCTTGCCCTGTCCTCAGGGTCACGACGGGGAAGCTCGTCACGACAGGGTTTGTGTGGAGACCCACCTGGCCGTCGCGTTCTGGTCGCGACGGGGGTGGCTGTCACGTTCTTGTCGCGCCGTCTGTAGGCGACGCGACTGATTTTCTGACAGACTTGACCGCTGTCCTGTCTGTCAGAATGGCCTTGTCGGGTGTCAGGTGCGTACAGCGTTGACGCAACCTGGTCAACCGTCACGTTCTTGTTTCCCGATCTTCGAGGTTTGACCACTTTTGGTGTCGCACCATGGGTGGCCGTCGCGACATGCTCGTTGTCGCGCGTGGACCGGCCCATCACGTCTTGGGGCCTATCGGTTTAAAACCGAGGCCAGCGCCCCATTTCCCCCTCTCTCCCTTTCCTTCCTCTCCTTCCTTCTTCTTCTTCCTCCTCCGAGCTCTCTCTTCTCTGGTGGTTTCTCGGCATCCTTGAGGTGCTCATGGTGGGAGGCGACGCCCCATTCGTGCAGGCGATGTGATCGTGGAGCTTGGAGCGAGGAGGAGGTGGCCATTCCGACGTGAATGCCCCAACGGGTCGGCTCGACTCTTGGAGGTAGGGACCCTTGACTCCTCTCGCCCTTGCATGCTCCCTTCCCCCTTGAGATTGTGGTTTCTCATGGTTTGGGGTTGTGGGGGTGTGAGAATCATGCTCGTGTTGAGTGAGGATTCCATCGAGCGTAGATTCGTTGTAATCCATGTTTTATGGGGTTTTGAGGGTGGTTTGGCTTCATTAGAGGTTCTCATATTGTTTTCCATGCTCCCCTCCCCCTATTAGTGTGGTTTCTACTAGAATTGGGGGTGGTCTTCGAGAGGATCATCCTGGAACCCCTCTCGGCTGAGAACGCGACCTGTATAGAGGTCGCGATGATGTCGCGACCGGCTGGGCCGCCACGACATCATCGCGATGCTCTTGAGTGTCACGACATGGTCGCGACGGCTTGGGTCTCCGCGATAGTGTCGCGACAGCCCTGGGTGTCGCGACATGGTTGCGACGGCCCGATGCATCGCGACCTCAACAAAGACAAGTAAAGTCTTGCGGAGTTGCATTTTTGTGGAGTCTTCGCCGTTTCCGCTTCTTACTATACTCGTGGCACCAGTGCTAGTTCCCTAGTATGGTTCTACACTAGTCGTTCGCCCGGTGCTCCACACTTGAGGGCTTGTTTTGTGAGAGAGATTGTTACCATTGCTTGGGACCCCCGTCCCCGCGCGCCTGTTGAGGGAGTACTCCGGGTGGCAGGCGTGCTTGAGTCACGAACTCTGGAGTGGAGGGGAAAATGGTGGTTAGGACAACGGTGTTGAGTCGTTTGTAGAGCTCTCGTGGTTGGTCTAGGACGCCGAGGTCGTTTGGAGTCCTTCCCGGCGTAGGCCAGTCAGTCCTTTTCTCACTGCCTCGCTCTTTGCGGCCCCAGAACCGCTTAGAGAGGCCAGGCGTGGGACCGTAGTCCAGCCAGACTACGGCAGTTACTGTTGTGCTTCTTTGTGTTTCTGCCTCACTCTGGCAAGATGTAGAGGTTTGGACCTGGGTCGAGGATAAGACGTCAGTGGACGCACGTGACCGGTTGACTAGTGGTAGTGTTTTCCGTAGCTAGTGTCTCTTGTCCAGGCAGGGTTCACTCTGCCTGTGTTGCCGGCCATGTGGTGGTCACGACGTGCAGTTGTACGGAGTTTCTGACCGTAGTGTTTTTCCGTACTGCGTTAGTTAGTAGCTTGCTTCCACACTTTCCTGTGTAGGTAGAAGATATAACTATTGTTATTTAATTAATTGTTATATATATATATGTTCTTCTGTCTGTTAGAGCCAGTAGGAGATTGGTAGTCCCTACTAAGCTTCTATTGTGAAGCTCATCCCTTCCTTTTCCAGGTGAGACTTCTTAGCAGCGACAGGGCGCGTGCTGGGCGGAGGAGACAGGGTGGTAGTCGTCATCCCCGTAGCTAGTAGTGGTTCCCTCTTTCAGTTGTACGTCACCCTCGGGGTATGACCCTAAGGGACTTGTTCTTCCCCTGTCTTTACTTGTACTAGTTGTGTGTGTTGGGACTCTACCTAGAGCGATACGCAGTGGTCTCGCTCTTCTTTTGCTTTCACGTGTGTGTGCTCCTAGTTTGCAGTTGACATTTATTTCCTTTACATATTCTATTATACTTGTGTTATAGCCCTTCCGGGTCCCCGGATCCGTGGGCGGCGACCGCGAAAATCGGGTCCTCGGCTTGGGCCGAGGGTCGGGTTCTCGGGGTCGTTACACCACCCAAGCAACAAGAGCTATATACTATAAGGGTGTGTGTGGTGAGATTGAAGGCAATGTTTGAATGCACACAAGAATTGTTGATGCTGACTTTGACCTTTTTCAAGCTACTAGCCAAATGGGTAGTTTTCATGCCCCTAGATGAGGATGATGCAATGGTGTGGATCTTGATCAGTACTTATGCTTCATCTTTAGTATGTACTAGTATTTATAGAGATTCTCTAAACACATATTGTCACACAACTTTGGTTGAACAACTAGGTCTTGAGTCACTTGTATGCCATGCTTGTTTGATTGCTCCGTGGTGTTAATTTCCTTGCTTCTCATTGCATGTCCTTTATATATTTGTAAGGATATTTGCCTCTATAACTTATGTAGGTCATGTAATGATGTATGCCTTTTTCCCCCAAAAAATAACCTTAAGTGCCTTGTGGAATTATGAGAACTTCTCCTATTATATGTGGTTGCGAACAATGCGACCTAAACAATATTATGGGAGACAATCACAGTATCCAAGAGTGGGATGTGGTTTATGAGTTGTTCAACAAAGATTTTATATTGAATTGGCCAAAATCATGCTTTTATCGTCATTTTAGATTCTTCAAGTCTTATTATCTCATCACTAACGACCTCATTAATGTTGTTGGATTATAATGGGATGGGGAAGTTAAAGAGATAATGGCGTCCAATCTGGCTTGGTGGCTTTACTTGCAGGATAACTTGCATTATGTTACCACATGTTCTCAATTGACTTATCATGTACCAAATACCAATATCATGCATAATTTAAACACAATTCAACCCTATGGTTGTTTGATTCTAAGCACATGCTCTCCCAATACATAATGATCTTATCTGCTTGCTTTTAGGAACTAGGTAACAGCATGAATGGATGCATGCTCATGGGAATCCTTCATGATTGGATAGTCCTATTCTTATCATGTGACTTGTCGTTACCTCAAATGTTCCTTATTTATCATTGTATTTGTCTTGTGTCTTGGATTATTATCTTGTGGATAGTTATGTTTTCATGTAATGAACTTGGGCCACTTGTTTTGCATTCACTTCTCTATTATATTGTAGATCCATGCTTGTTCATTCAATGTTTAATTTCGAATGTATGTTATATGTTTAGAAAACACTATGTCTAGCTCGTTGAGGAGGCCTCCTGTTCGTAATTGGACCTTCCTCATAGACAAGATTTTATTAGATATTCTAAATGATTGTTCCGTAAAAGTTCTAGTATGGAAAGGAGATTCAATTCCCATGTCTTCAATGATATCTTGGATCATTTGAACTCTGATGTTGAAGTAATACATGATAGGATAATTTGAAAATCCGTCAGAATATCTTAAGAAAACATCACACATTGTATGTGCCATTGTGCTCGAGGCTTGAGTGGGTTTAATTAGGATGAAGAAAGAAACATCCCACTGGCATGGCACTGGATGAAGAGGATTTGTTGGTAGTTATTGTGGTAAGCATTGGTCTGATGAAACATTTTCATCACTTGCTCTTTGCAGATTATTTGAAGTATGAAATTAATAATCCAATTTTGTCTCTTTGATCCCATTCAACAGATCATAAACCCAAACCCATAGGTTAAATCAGTGGTGGCGGCGGTGGTGGGGGGCAAGGGCCCCCTCTTGCTTGCAGAAAGTACTTCTACGGGATGGGTGGTAAATAAGTTATTTTAAAATTTTAATCTTATAATTTGCCCCCTCATCTTGCGTAATGACTAATGGGGGTATGGTGGTTGGTTTAACAGATCAGATCTCATCTCACGATGGAGATCTTTTAAAACAAAAGATGGTGGCGGGTGGGTTGGGAACAAAAGAAAAAAGAGTTCTGCATCGGTTGGGTTTCGAGTTGGGAGGAAATTGCAAAAGAAAAGAAAAGGGCAGCCTTGTGCTCCCAAATCCTGCACGGTGAAGCACCTGAGGCGGCCGACAATAGATGTGCTCCTGCACCATTGCACAACGAAATCGGTTGGCTACTTTGTGGGGCGTGATACCTCGGGTCCAGTACTAACATGAAGTCTTATTATTCTTGTCTTTTTTTTTTTTTTTTCCTTTTCTTCTTCATCTTCTTCCCCTTGCTCGACTGCTCCCACTGCTCCTTGACCCCTATTTAAAAAGTTTTCTTCTTCCACTGCGACACTACGTGCAGTTTGCTTCTGTGCTTCATTACCTGTGGCATTACGTAATTTTTAGCATCATCGTTTTACTGTCGTTGCCATTTGTCAATCCACTCCGACAGAATATACACGATCTATTGCATTATGTGTGTCGCTCTTCAACAATTAGTGGTTAAAAAATATTCTTTCTTGCTTATCTCATATTTGATGAAGTGTGAGTTAGGAGTTCTACCCAAATGAGTTTTCTTCTGTGCAACTACAAATGCTTGATAACCAACTGAAGACTTATATAATTGACATGCGATCTGATAATAATTTTGCTCAACTAGTTGGAATTGTAGAATTTGCTGAAAATATGGTTGAAAAGAGAAAAGATATTATCTATCCATTAGTTTATTTGTTGTTAAGATTGGCATTGACTTAACCTGTTGCTACAACCAATGTGGAGAGAGCATTTTCAGCAATGAAAATTGTGAAAAATTGATTGCGCAACAGAATGGGTGATCAATGGATGAATGATAAGTTAGTGACATATATTGAAAAGAAGATGTTTGAGAGCATTGACAATGAGACAATAATGCAACGTTTTCAACACATGAAGACCCGTCGTGGGGAACTCACAAGTATAAAATTTTCTACTTGAATGAAAATAAATATTCCCCCCTTTCCAAATATGGCTGGCTCCATCACTAGGTTAAATTATACCCATGAACAAAGCATTCTCATACAAGGGTAAATGGATATCTCGTGTGGGAATATTGCGAATGAATGCTCCATGCATGACCTTCTAGCATTGAATCGAAAAAAACTCGTGTTTGTGTTGGTTTGTTTAGTGTTATTTCTTTGGAAAAATCAACTAATGGTTGATTCCTTGACACATGACTTAATTTTAGGTCCTTTGACCCAATTTTTTTAACATTCGATTCATTTGCAGTGGACCTTTATTTTTAGATCCAAAAGAGACTCCACTGTCAGTTGACTGATGGTGGGTAAATCAGAATTACCTAAATCTCCTTCAAATGGACATGTAAAAGCGTTGCAGGTATGCCTTCCCTTCAAATCGGAATTACCAGATTCCCCCAGTCCCACCCCTCCCGATGTCTCAGCCTCCCCTTCTTTTTTTTTTTATTCTCTTTCTCTTCTTGTAATTAATTATTATTTGACTACAGATTTAGGTTGATATGCTTAAGAAATCTATTTGGAATATTTGTCATGGTGATTCTCTATGAGCCACATTTGCTTGAAAAGAGTATTTGCTTGATCACTTGTTTGATGCTATCCGTCATTTTCTTGCTGGGGCTCAAGTTGATGTTGTTAATTCGACCAAACAACTCATCCTTAATTGTTCTGGGTGGGTTATTAGAAATGAGCATAATGCAAATTTTCTCAAAGACATTTGGATTGGACAGAAACCACATTTGAGGTTCACTTCTGCGTAGTCCCTTGATGGTAGCTTTCTAAGGATATCTGTCTCTACGGTGGTCCAAGACCCCAATCTCCGATTATGGTAGCATCTCTATCTTCCTGTGGGCATGAAGGGAAAAATCATCCCAATGTCTCTTGCTCCCTCACCAGATGTCAGAATTTGGTGTCATTCCATGGATGGTATGTTCTCCTTCAAGTCTGCTTTTGAATTTTGTAGAACCAAAAATCCACTCAGACTCGGCCTCTCTAAAATTCGGCATCAGATATTGATGCCTAGAGCTTCTCTGTTCTCTTGGAAGCTTCTCCACTGTACTGCCCTATGGACAACCTCATTAGGACTGTGGAATTTCTCTATCTTCGATGTGCAACTGCTGCTCTCAACCTAATGTGGAAACTCTTAATCACTTGTTCTGGAGGCTGAGATTGCTACAACTATGTGCGATTGGTTTTCTCCATTCCTGAACCTAAGCATTGGTATGGGACAGTGTTTAATGACTAGAGTCTAGAATATCATTCATCTTGCAAATATTCATAATCTATATGTCTACCAAACATAAATCTAAAAACATAGTTTTTTCACACACTATCAAAGCTTAGAAACTGTCTAAGACATTGAGGAATAAATACATCAACCTAAACACACACCCATTAATGCAAATGACTCACCATCACTCCCATCCTCATTGTCGGTCTCTTTCAAGAAGCAAAAAGGTTTCGGAAAAGACTATACAACCATTCTTGTTTTCTTGAGAAGAGATTTATGACGCCTCAATTGTTTCTCTAATAATGCAACCTCATTCTCTAGATTCTTGATCTGTTCATCTTTTTGACAACAACAACTTGTAGCAGTCTGGATGAAATTCTATACTTCATCACACCACATGAAGAAATCACAATGCCTCTCTTAATGTTCGACACACAAAATATGGATGTTAATATATAAATGAAATCAGTTATAACATTGTATATTTAAAAATGATAATACAATTTGCATCACCTTGCATTTATAAAATTTTCTCCCTGAATTTCGATCAATTTGACTAGTCTTTACCATACAATAACCATGTCCAAAAGTACATCGCATCATTGGGATGGAAGATTGACTTGCCATAGTTGTATTACATTTAAATTCAAAAACATAAGATTATAGCAGTGGTATCAGAGTGAGGTCTTCTCAGAAGAATAAAGAGATTTGAGAAGAGATGGCATCTGAAGCTCACAACTATGAAGGTCAGTCAGTCACCAGACCACCATTCTTCGATGATGAGGAATACCAGTACTGGAAGATGAGAATGGAATGCTTTATTCGAGGCACAGACTTTGATCTATGACAGGTAATAGAACAAGGTGATTTTGCTATACTTGGTGATAGAACTTCTGCATTATCTATAGCTGACAAAAGAAATATGTCCTTAAACTATAAAGCCAAGAATTATCTATGTTGTGCTTTATCCAAAAGAGAGTTTAATAGATTATCTACTTGTAGAACTGCTAAGGAAATGTGGGATAAACTACAAGTAACTTATGAAGGAACTGATAGAGTAAAGCAAACTAGAATAGATATTCTTGTCTCCCAATATGAACAATTCAAAATGCTTCCTAATGAAAATACAAATGTATAATAGATTCTCAAATATAATAGTAGGTTTGAGTTCACTAGGTAAAAATCTTACTAATGAAGAAACAGTAAAAAAAATTCTAAGATCACTAACTCATGCCTGGACCCCTAAGGTCACTGCTATTGAAGAGGCACATGATCTAACAGAACTTTCTATTGATAAATTGATTGGTTCTTTAATGGCTCATGAAATCAATATGGAAAGATGTTCTAAAGGCTCTTCAAAAAAGAAAATGCCAAATGCTTTGAAAGCTGCAGATTCTTCTTCCTCTGAGGATTCAAAAGAGAAATCAGAAGACAGTGATGATGAAGCTATGTTGTCAAGAAAACTCCAAAGGATTCTTGCCAAGAAGAAGAAGTTTGGGTCAAAGAGATACTTCAAAAAGGAAAAGAAGAAAGAACCAACTTGCTATGAGTGCAATCAACCTAGACATTACAAGTCAGAATGTCCTAAGCTCAAAAAAAAAGATCCAGCTGAAAGATTTGAGAAGAAGAAAGGTAAAGAAAGAAAATTCAGAAAGTACAAGAAGAAGGCAATGGCCGCAGCTTGGGATAATGAAGAACCTACAAGTTCAGACTCATCAGGCTCAGAATCAGAAGAAGAGGAACAAGCCAATCTAGCTCTTATGGTAGGACTAGACCAGGTAAATTCTGAAACCTCCTTTACATCATGTTCTGAATCTGATTATGATAGTCTAGAAGGTGCATTTAATGAATTGTATGAGAAATATAAAATAATAGTTAAATAGATGAAAATAGTTAAGTTGAATTCACTGAATCAAGAAAAATCTAATACTTTTTCTAAAAAATGAAGTTGAAAGATTATGACAAAACTTAACTGAAACTAAAAGATCAAATGAACTACTGTGTGAAGATTTAAAAAATAAAAATAGTAAAATTATGGAACTTGAATCTAATATAAAAGAATTGAAAGATGAAGAAAAATTAAGAGAAGAAAATAACTATCTAAAAGCTACCATAAACAGAATCACTAACTGTAAAACATCTCTAGTTGTAAACAGGTAAAAAGAAATATGGAGTAGGTTATACACCTCCAACAAATGAAGAAAATATTGTCTATCCTGAAAAATATCCAACTCCTAAATTTGTAAAAGAAAATGAAATTAAAAATCCCAAAAAAGTCAATCAATATGTCTACAAACAAAAATTGAAATCTAATAACATTACACATATAAAGAATGCATATGATTTATGTTGTAGTCACTGTAACCAATTAGGACACATAGTTAGCACCTGCACAACTAGACACTTGCGTCAAGAACCCAAGAAAATTTGGGTACCAAAAGTTACAACTTAATTTTGTTTACAAGGTCGCCTGAGAGCATCCAAATGGTATTTAGATAGTGGGTGCTCAAGGCATATGATAGATGACAGAAAGCTATTTACAAGTTTTAGAGATGAGGTTGGTCAAGTCACTTATTGAGATAATGGAAAAGGCAAAGTGTTAGGATGTGGAACAGTAGGAACAAAAGAAAAGGATTTGATAGAAGATGTTATGTATATAGAAGGATTAAAGCATAATCTTATTAGCATCAGTCAACTCTGTGACAAAGGTCACTTGGTAAAATTTCAGAATGATAAATACATTATTCAAATAGATGATAAAACAGTCTTTGAAGCACAAAGAGTTAAAAATCTGTATACTCTACAATTAGCCGAATTGAAAGAAGTTAACTCATGTCTTGCAACTGCCAAGAGTGAAGAGACTGATTTGTGGCACAGAAGACTAGGACATGCAAGCACATTAGTGATCAAGAAATTAATCAAGCATGATCTAGTTGAAGGTCTTCCGAAGTTTAAAATGAAGAAATCTGGAATCTGTACAGTCTGTGCAAAATGAAAACAAACCAAGACATCATTTCAGTCCAAGACCTTAGTAACAACTTCCAAACCATTGGAACTTATTCACATGGACTTGTTTGGACCTATAAGAATAGTAAGTCTTGGAGGAAAAGTTTATGGCTATGTAATTGTGGATGATTATTCAAGGTACACTTGGGTATCATTTTTGGAAGCCAAATTAGAAACATTTTCAACAATTTTGAAGTTCAACAGACTAGTACATAAGAGCCAGAAGTTTCAAATAATCAGTATTAGATCTTACCATGGTGGAGAATTTAAAAATGAAGAGTTTGTCAAATTCTGTGAAGAAAATGGCATAGAACACAATTTCTCTGCACCAAGAACACCTCAACAAAATGAAGTAGCAGAAAGAACGAACATAACACTGCTGGATATGGCCAGAATAATGCTTACAGAATACAATCTACCAAGATATTTCTGGAAAGAAGCAGTCAACACAGCCTGCTACATCATCAACAAGTGTATGATCAGACCAATACTGAAGAAGACACCTTATAAGATATACAAGGAGAAGAAGCCAAATGTATGTCATCTTCGACCCTTTGGTTGTAAGTGTTTCATTTTGAATAATGTAAAAGATAATTTAGGAAAATTAGATGTTAAAAGTGATGAAGGTTTTCTACTAGAATATATCTCAAAACCTAGAGGATATAAAGTGTTCAACATAAGAACTTTAACTATAGAACAATCAGTCCATATTTTATTTGATGAAACTAACCCTTCTATTAAGAAAATAGAAGAAGAAGAAGATGTTGAAGAATTGTACAGGGATCTAGAATAAACTTCTCTTGAAGAAAAAAATGAAGATAAGGAAGATTCTCCACTAGAAGAACTGCAACAACAAGAAGAAACACAGGAAGGACTACCTAGAGAATTGAGGTATCACAGATATCATCCAAGAGAAAATATTATAGGTGATCCTCAAGATTGGGTAAGAATAAGAGGTATGACAATTCCCTGTGATTTTTCTGCATTTGTTTCTCAGATTGAGCATAGGACAATCAATAATGCACTAGCAGATAAATCTTGGATCCTAGCTATGCAAGAGGAACTTAACCAGTTCCAACGCAGCCAGGTCTGGGCTCTTGTCCCTAGACCTTCTGACCATCCAGTTATTGGGACATATGGGTCTTCAGAAATAAAATGGCTGAATCAAGAGTAATTACCAGGAACAAGGCCAGACTGGTAGCACAATGATATTCTCAAGAGGAAGACATTGATTTTGATGAAACATAAACTCCAGTTGCTAGATTAGATGCAATCAGAATTTTATTAGCATATGCATGTTCTCTTAATATCAATTTATTTCAAATGGATGTTAAAAGTGCTTTTCTGAACGGTTTCATAAAAGAAGAAGTTTATGTTGAACAACCTCCTGGTTTTGAAAATACTAGATATCCAAATCATGTTTTTCGTCTAAAGAAAGCGCTTTATGGTTTGAAACAAGCTCTAAGAGCCTGGTATGAAAGACTCGGTGCTTATCTTATATCACATGATTTTTCAAGAGATAAAGTAGATAACACCCTATTTATTAAGAAATTTTCAGAAGGAATCTTAATTGTATAAATATATGTTGATGATATTATGTTTGGTTCTACTAATGAATCTGTAACACCCCAGAAAACTTTTATTTGTTTAAAAACATGAATAATAAGGTTATTAGACTTAACTATTATCATTAGATTGAAATAATTAATATCTAGGATTAAATAGTATTAATAAACGTTATTCTAGTGTCATACTCAGAGGTGCGCGCTCCGATAGGGCGACACCGGAAAACTGTAACTGTTGAGTTGTGTATTTTAATGATGACATATTGATGATGTCTACACTCTCATACTTTGATTTTAATGATGACTACAACATTTGGTTGTGAATGATGTCCAAACACTCATACTTTGATTTTGATGATGACATATTGCACATATTACAATGATAACTAAACAACATATTTTTTATGCTTAATATTTCATATTTTACTGGTAATGACATGTTTTGATGGTCCACTCTTTATAATTATAGGTTTACAAAGTTTTGTCAAAATAGTGTCGACTCTAGTTGAAAGATAGGTTGACACTAGCTCTGTCAGGTCGACTCTAGTTGACAGGCAGGTTGACTCTCATAGTTTGCTCAGCAAGTTTCTGAAGAGTAATTGGTCTGTAGTGTCGACTCTAGTTGGAGATGAGGTCAACACTAGCATCCATCTAGTGAGATAGTTTTGGAGGAATTCACAGGAGGTCGACTCTGTCTGTTGATCAGGTCGACTCTATCTAGTGATCAGGTCGACACTAGTGATCTGTCAGGTCGACACTAGAGTTCTGATAGTAAAGGAAAATTGGAATTTCTGATCAGTAGTGTCGACACTATGGAAATGTAGGTCGACTCTCTTTTTCTGTAAACCCAGAATTGTGCAGAGCATAAAATCCAGTGGTTGTGATCTCTTTCTGAGATCTTTATGGGAGGTTCAATAATTACCAAATTACCCTTTCATCCAAGTGGCAATGAGGTAAAGGCCTTTTTGGACACGTGGCAGCTTTGGGTGCACTCTAGGTTTTTGTGCACACTTTCTCACGTTCATGGGACTGTACAGTGGCTATATAAGCCTCCATCTCATCTGAAGCAGCCATCCCCTCCAGCCATCCATCGATTCCATCCAAGAGGATGTGGGGATCAAGGCCAAGCAGTGAGAGAAAGCTCTGGAGTGCTGAAAGAGGAGCAGATCAAGAAGAAAAGTAGCAAAGGAAGAAGAAGGAATCGTGCAGGCAATAGATCTGAAAACATAGCATCGTGGATCATGCAAAAGAGAAGCAGAAGAGCTGAGAAGATCAAGCAGATTTGAAGGAAGGTGGAAGAGGAAGTTTGTGCAAGAGCAGAAGCACGAAGCTTAGCATCTGTGGAAGAACTCAAGAGCAACAACTCAGATCTGAATTCTCTGTAAATCAGATCCGAAACAGAGTATAGCAAATTGAGGCTGATTTGAAGGAGTTCAGATCAAATTGGTTGAGAAGCACAACCAGATGATGCATTTGTGCAATATGATCTGAAGCAGAACTTCAACCCTCAAGATCTGAAGATTTAGAGGTCAAATTCATCAGTCCAGAGGAAATTGGGCAAAGTCGAAGGACTGGTGTTTGAAGATTTGTCTCTCTTAACTCTGATCTTCATGTGAATTTGTTTTTTCACTTTTAAACTTTACTTAGAACTCATTGAGCGCTCCTACTGGTGATTGGAGTGTTGATCCCATACTGTGTGTGTGGGTTGAGAAGGTCTGTCTGGCCTTGAAGTTGTGAATCAGTAGATAAGCTGTGTAATCAGCAATTGGCAAGCTGTGAGTCACCGTTCAAGCTGTGAGTCAGCAGTTGTTTGAAGCTGTGAATCAGCGATTTAGTGAAGCCTCACTTGGTTTGAGTGAGGGGTGGACGTAGGTCTCCGTCTGGGAGCCGAACCACCTAAAAATCTCTTGTGCAATGATTTGATCTATTTTTCTGCGCTAGATGTATGCATAGGAATTTCGCCTTCATACTACTTATCTAATTGCCTCACACATTAACTATACACACACCCACACATCAGATCAGTAAAATTGTTCGATTGAATAGATTTATAATTTGAAGTTATTTTTAAATTGCTTAAGCTTTCGCTAAGTTTTGTGTTAAATCTATTCAACCCCCCCTTCTAGATCTGTTAATCTACCTATTCGATCCAACAGTAACGAAAATGAAATCCCAAAACACCATAATTTCTAGAAAAATATGGTGATATCAGAAATATAAATATCCAGATTTGTTGACGTACAGATTTCGAGATTAAGTCGATGCAACTACTTTCCGGGCGATTTTTCACCCAGTGAAAAATAAATTCCAAAAATTAAAATAAAATCACCATAATTTGTAAAACCATTACATTAGCCTATGGTTGAAATTTTAACACAAATGGACATCATTTGAATATGTTTACATGAGGATCTTTGGGCCAGTTGAATTATGGGTTATTTATAGTGGTGATTTTTCTGGGAATTAAACTTGCTTATGTGTGAGGAGCTGGGACAACCACCTCACCTAACTAGGAATCTCACACATTAACCCCTTAGGTGTTAAGCCCTGAGAAGAGCATGGTTAATGTAACGACCCAGAATCCGCATTACCAGTAACAACCAGTAACCCGAATTCTGACCTGCTAACCCACGAGACAAGCTCGGAAGGGTAGGAAGTGAACGTCCGAGGAGACTATATGTAAGAAGATACACACCATGTAAAGCTGGAAAATTCCACTATATGAACATAATATGTACAACTCAGAGTCTGAACAAGGTACAGAGTACAGAAGTACAACAAAAAGTACTACTCACTGCAGCTAAGGAGCACCAACACCGGAGTGGCTAGACTCGCCTGGAACGGGAGTCGACGAAGACCCACCTGAAAGGGAGGGGAGTGAGTCTCAAGAAAAGAGACCCAGTAGGGAAAAGTAACCCCACCGGCAACAGAACTAAAGTGCGAAAAGTAAAAACTGAAAGTAAGTACACATCACACCACAACACAAAACTGTAAACCTCGCGGCTCAGTAACACACACTCACACACACACATAGTAAGTAGGACTCAGCTAGGGTCTGTGGCTCGGCGTCCCATCACCACAGAGGCTCTCAACCCCAGCCACGTGTGCACACTACAGACGCTCTCTCTCACGTCTGGTCCACGACCGGTTTTTCCCCTACGCTTGACCCTAGCGGTAGAGAAAGGGCTCCACGGAGACCGGCTCAAAACCACCACAAGGAGTACGCACAGGACAGAGTCGCACTCGGCGTCCTGGCTCACTAGCGGAGGACAACCACACGCTAGTCGTCTAGACGGAGTCGCACCCACGCCTAGGTAACACAACAGAAACGGACACGCGGTAACGCAACGCGCGTACAACAGACGGAACACACTCAACGCCTGAAACTCCGTACAGTAAGTGAACACTCATGTCACAACTAGTTACTCATATGCATAGGCAGAGTCACACTCTAAGCCTGACCCACATGTGTTATCAGGGCGGACATCACATGTCAATCGCCTCTAAACACAAAACTCAAGCCTGCTGGGACACAAGATATTAACGGCCATATCGATTGCCGCCAATATGAAGTAAACGACACTCATCATGTCGTTAACCCTGACTCAACGGCAATCGACCTTGTCGTTTATATCACCCTTGAAGATCTCAACGTCAACAGATGTGGACGTTAAGCTCTTCAATCCCCTAAACCTTGAACAGCTCCGAATCAGTCCAATTGGGTAGAATTACCCAACAGAACTCTGACTGATGGAGGGAAATACTTCCTCTCATCATTTAACACTACCAGAACTTCCAATTTAAACAATCAAATGCCTAGATTGCCCAATTCACCCAAAATTCCGGCATGGTACAACCCAACCCTAAACCACAATTTGCATACTGATTTACACAAATGAGCATGCTGGTTTGCTAAGGAGGGTTATAGGAGTTAAGTCCCTACCTCAGAACGCTTTATAAACCCCAAAACAGCCACTAATCGCGCCGGAACCCCCCGAAGACTCCGCGCGAATCGCACCAAAACCTCACGTTTCCCGCTCGATCAAGCACCGCCACGCAATCCAGAGCCTTCCCACGAGCTCCCATCAACCATCAGAAGCCGTGGAAATAGAGAAAGACAAAGGTGGAGGGAAGGAGAGGAGAAGAGAAGAATGGGTTCTGCTCTCGTGCTACCCTATTTCAACAGGTCCGACCAGTTGACGCCAACATCACTAGTCGCCTACTGAACCGCCAAAGGCTTGACGTCCACATCGTTTGTCGTTGAGTTCAACACCCAATGTCCACCTCGCTGGACGCCAACACCAAGTCAACGGCTAGCCCCAGGCCGTCAACCCCAAGTCAACGACAGTAGTCTGGTCGTCAACCACACAGAACCTCTACAAGACCCAATAAGGATCCGTAAAGACCCGAGACCTTACAGCCCTCCCCCCTTAAGGAATTTTGCCCTCAAAATTCAAACAACATAAGGAAAGAAGACTCACCAAAGAGGTACGGAAATTGCTCGCGCATTTCGTCCTCCCGCTCCCATGTCGACTCACCACCGGAGTGTCGCTGCCACGCAACACGAACTAATGGGATAGCCTTGTTCCTCAACCTCTGAACTTGGCGATCCTCAATATGCAACGGAAACTCTAGTACAGTCAACACTGGAGTCACCTCAGACCACTCTGCACTCTGCAGAACGTGAGACTCGTCAGAAAGGTACCTCCGAAGCATCGACACGTGAAACACATCGTGGACTGCTGCCAACTCTGACGGAAGCTCAAGTCTGTATGCCAAACCTCCGACACGCTCAGAAATGGTGAAAGGTCCAATAAAGCGAGGACTCAACTTTCCACGCCTACCAAACCTCACCACTCCCTTTGTGACGGCCCTCATTATACCGGTATGGTTATACCAACCCACGTCGGTAGAGCGAGACTCCTCACAGTGGGACATTTACCCAAACGATACAAACAGCTGAGATACACGCGAATATACGACAGAGTAGCGGAAGTAAAAGACAACTGTCTTCATTCATTCATCATCCACATTAAACATACATGAGATTTGCAATTTACATTAAGAGCTAAAAGTTCACATAATTAAATTGCTGAAAATTAAGTACACAATGTCCACACTTATACAATTTTCTCATGATAGTTCTAGTACAATGTCACTTTTACATACTATGAAAGCACAAAAGGGTACAACTGCTCCAACAATCTAAACTCCGCGCTCGGAGTGCGTCTCTACCGTCTCCTCCACGAGAGTCTCGTCACTGTCTATACCTGTACGCCGAAGCAAGAGGTGAGTCTTAAAGACTCAGCAAGCAACACTACTCATAACATACACGTATAAATCATAGCGGTTTCTACATGCACATTCACAAATTCAACATATGGCATGCTAGTCATTTGAAAGTTGCAACCTATCATGAAAGTTCTACAATTTAATACATGGATCATGCTTTCAGATTCTAAGAATAAAACTCACCTATCACATGCTCTCTATTCAATTTACTCGTGAAATTTTGCCTTTAAAGAACCAAGACATGAGAGCTACCAACATGAACACTGTGCATATATGAAGGGAAAGCACAACTAGCATGGATACTACATGTTCTTAAGAACATATATAGACATTTTCACATGCTTTAAGTTGCTGGTTTCACATGGTTTAATGGCTGTAAACCTACACATGAGAGCTACAATGTTGTTTAAAACATACCATGTGAACAACCAATCATGCCATTTTGTACACGTGCTCATCAATTATCCCTAACATGGGTTCTAGACATTTTTGCACATATAAACATGATGATAACAACATGAAATTACTGATTTCACATGGTTCAGATTTGTCTCACATGGATTTCAATGTCATATTCTCACATTTTTAGTTTCACATTTTCCTTACACAAGTTTCCCATTTCACAAGGTTGCACTTTGCACATACACATTTCACATTGTTCACTTACATATTAACACATGAACACATACACATTACACATTTTAGGTGCCGTGACACATAGTCCAAACCACCAAAGAAGGACATATACACATCACATTACACATAGACGCCATCTAGGCATTCCAATGGCGACTCTTGGACTGCGCAGACCGGGAGAACAAGTCTCCACCATAACCAGTGGTACTTGTCCACCTCCAGGATTTCCCCTAATGCCCTTAGGGTCACTTACACATTGAACCTTCTCAGGGGGACTTTTCCCTGATACGGTTCCACTGCCCTCTGTGGAAGCAATGTCACACTTGGCACATTTACACATTTACACATTTTTACCGATTTTACACATAGTTTGACACATGTCACTCTCAATTCATTTACTTTCTCACTCACATGCACATTATCTATTTTCCTATCATGACACTACAAATTTCAGACATAACAAGCAGGTAATTCCATTAATCAAGTTGGATTAAACAAGAATCAACTCATTTTACAATGACATGCATCAATTCACATTTTTCATGAAAATTTCATAAGGCATCGTGCTCTGGTCCAAATGACCTGAAATTTTAATCACAAACTAATTTCGGGTTTAGGACCCTTCATACAATTTTTCAGATTTTTCTGAGTTAAAATGAATTTACAGAAAATCAAACATTCATTTTTTTTCATGCCATTCGTAATTCAAGTCAATATGGAATCATATACAAGTCACAATTCTAGCAAGCTACTGTCTGACTCTACATGTATAGAGCTACAGAATTTATTCTTCAATTTATGGGGTGATGCCTGGTTTACCAAGGATTATCATAACTTATGTAAAATTCCTATTTCCCAAACAACACCTCCAATAATTTACACAAGCATGGCAAAATCTCAATTTTCAGAATAGGGCTGATCCATACATGCATGATCCTCACAAACTTGGTCATACAGGAAAATCCTAAATCATGTAGCAGTAGATTGACAAGATTAACAACTAATCATGCTTGTAATTTCATGGAACAAAATAACTTCTATCACTACCATGCACACTCAATTTTCAGTATAGGGCTACCATATATCCTCATCACGGAAAAACCCATCGAAATTAATCATATAAGAAGAGAGAACAGGTTTCAGTTCTGTCCTGAAGAACTTGGTGGCAGTCTCTGGCCGCTTATTCAGTGTTAACGGCACAGTCGATGGACGCCAAGCATGATCTCAGCGTCAAGGGACATTGCCGTTAATGTCGGGTCTGTGCAGAACACAGACCCGAGCTCCAAAGATGGGGTGAAAGTGGGGGTCTAGGACACGAGGAAAAATTCATAAAAATTGTAGAATCGACCTAGACACATACGGGGATGTTATGGTTAGGTTACTTGCCTTTAGAGAAATGCTCCAATGGGTCTAAATGCTCGGAGAAGCTCTCCTTGGGCAGTCCCAAGAAGTTGTAAACAGTCCTCCAAGATCTCCTTCCTCCAGGTTCTTGGATGAAGATGGCTCCAAGGTACGGCCGGGGAAGTCTTCTCCTTCACTCCAGCTAGCTTCTTGTCGAGGAAGATGGTCGGATCCAACTTCAGAGGGTCGGATCTTGGGTGCAAAGTGGGGGTTTTTCCTCAGTTCAGAACTAGGGTTTTCTCCTCTGGTTTCTCTCTTGCAAAAGGGTGAAGAGAGGGTTGGGAAGGCAGATCCGGGTTCAACATATGGGAGAGGCCTCTCTCCCACTCACAAGGTGACAAGATGGCTCTCAGAGCCGTTGGGGACAGCTCCCCAATGGGTGAGCTTCCTTGTTTCTGGAATTTCTGGCTCTGCAACGCATGCAGGTCAGAGAAATAGGCGTCCACATCGTTAGACGCCAGGATTAGTGTTGGCGTCCATGGGTGGACGCTGACACCACCTCAACGGCTAGGGGTTGACGCCAATCTGGCCTTCGGCCAGAACTCTAAATCATGCAGAAAACTATGCATGCCATGCATATATACATGCAATATGTATATGGTAATGTATCCAACTATCACCATTCAATACATGCATTATTTACATCTAGTATAAACACATGCACACGTAATTGTACTAATTAATACGTACGTAAATATGTATATACATACACAAGCACAAATATACACATACAAATACCATTAATGCGACGGAAATTCGAGGGCCTTACACCCTCTCCCCCTTAAAGAAACTTCGTCCTCGAAGTTAGAATGACACTACTCAAACAAAAGGGGATACTTCTTCTTCATCGCATCCTCAAGCTCCCAAGTAGCCTCCTCTCGTGAGAAGTTCCGCCAGAGAACTTTCACTGATGCAATACTCTTGTTCCGGAGGTGCTGAACCTTCCGGTCAAGAATAGCTACTTGTTGCTAGACATACGAAAGATCTGGCTGGATCTCCACTGGCTCATGACTAATCACATGAGACGGATCTCGGACATACTTCCTGAGCATGGATACGTGGAATACAGGGTGAACGCTAGCCAAAGCTGGGTGTAATGCTAGCTCGTACGCCACGCTGCCCAAACGTCTGAGAATCTCATATGGGCCAATGAATCTAGGGCTTAGCTTGCTATGCCTGCCAAATCTAACGACACCACGAGTAGGCGATATCTTCAAGAAGACACGATCGCCAACCTCGAACTCCAAATCCTTTCTCCTGTTGTCGGCATAACTCTTCTGCCTATCCTGTGCCGCAACTCCTCTTCCTGATAAGCTGGATCTTATCCGAAGTTTCCTGAACTAACTCCGGTCCGATCAACTGCCTATCGCCAGTCTCCTCCCAACACAAAGGAGATCTGCAGGGCCTACCATACAACGCCTCGAATGGAGCCATACCAATACTCGCATGAAAGCTGTTTTTGTATGCGAACTCCACAAGAGGTAAATGACGCTCCCAATCATCCTTCCAATCCAGAACACACGCTCTCAACATATCCTCGAGCGTCTGGATAGTCCTCTCAGACTGTCCATCGGTCTGGGGATGAAACGCCGAACTGAGCTTCAGCTCCGAACCTAAAGCATCATGAAGACCCTTCCACAACCTCGAAGTAAATCTCGGATCTCGATCCGAAATGATCGACTTCGGCACACCATGCAATCTAATGACACTACTAACATACAATCTAGCTAAACTCTCTACTGACTGCTTCTTCTTCATAGGCAAGAAATGAGCAGTATTCGAGAATCTATCTACAACTACCGAAATCGAGTCATTGCCCCTTCTAGATCGAGGCAAGCCCGAAACGAAGTCTATAGTGACAGCTTCCCACTTCCACACTGGGATATCCATCCTCTGCATAAGGCCGGATGGTCGCTGTCGCTCGGCCTTCACTTGCTGACATACTAGACATCTAGACACATAATCCGCAACATCTTTCTTCATGTCGGACCACCAAAATGATCTCTTCAGGTCTTGATACATCTTAGTGTTACCCGGATGAATAGAGAATCGCGATCTATGAGTCTCCGCTAACACATGCTCATGGACATCTACTAAATCAGGGATACAAACACGGTGCTGAAATCTAATCACACCGTCCTCATCACGAGCAATGCCCGCCTTACCCACTAATTCTAACAATCTAGGGTCGGCTTCCTGTTGCTCGATCACCTCATCCAAAACAGAGGATCTAAGGGATAACTGAGCTACAAAAGCCTGACACAGCGATGGCTCTAACTCGGTCATAGAGTACGCCGCATCCTCCAACATCTTCCAATCCTGCTGGAGCGAAGACCTCTTTCTACTAAGAGCATCTGCTACGACATTCGCCTTCCCAGGGTGATACTGAAGGTCGAAGTCATAGTCCTTCAAGAACTCAATCCATCTTCTCTGCCTCAGGTTTAATTCCTTTTGGGAGAAAAGATACTTCAAGCTCTTGTGGTCGGTAAACACCTCAAATCTGACACCATAAAGATAGTGCCTCCAGATCTTTAGTGCATGAACCACTGCTGCGAGCTCCAAATCATGAGTCGGATAGTTCTTTTCATGCTCCTTTAACTGACAAGAAGCATAAGCCACTACCCTGTCTTGCTGCATGAGCACACAGCCTAAACCAATCTGAGACGCATCCGTATAAATGGCAAAGCCCTCTAGACCACTAGGCAATACCAATACCGGAGCAGAAGTAAGCTTAGCCTTCAATAGCTGGAAGCTACGCTCACATGCCTCAGACCATACGAACCTCTCACCCTTCCTGGTTAGCTTTGTCAAGGGGGCGACGATGGATGAGAAACCCTCAATGAATCGTCGATAGTAACCAGCTAACCAAAAAAACTACGAATCTCCGAAGGGGTCTTGGGAACCTCCCAATCCATAACTGCCTGGACCTTCGCTGGATCAACTGCAACACTAGCGCGGAGATAACATGCCGAGGAAATGAACCTCGCGCAACCAAAAATCGCACTTGCTGAATTTTGCATACAGCTTGTGCTCACGAAGAACCTCTAACACTAACCTCAAATGCTGACGGTGGTGGCCTCATCCGGAGAATAGACCAACACATCGTCAATAAACACTACGACAAAGCTATCTAAATAAGGCCTAAACACCCGGTTCATGAGATCCATGAACGCGTGCAGGGGCATTGGTCAATCCGAAAGGAAGGACCAAGAACTCAATGTCCATAACGGGTTCTAAATGCCGTCTTGGACACATCCTCACTCCGAATCCTCAACTGATGATAACCAGATCGCAAGTCAATCTTAGAAAAGACTCATGCATCTCGCAACTGGTCAAACAAGTCATCAATACGAGGTAAGGGATACCTGTTCTTCACAGTCACTTGGTTCAACTTCCTATAGTCAATACACAACCTAAGTGACCCGTCTTTCTTCTTGACAAACAATACAGGTGCGCCCCAAGGGGAAACACTAGGGCGAATGAATCCCTTATCAAGCAACTCTTGCAATTGCTTCCTCAACTCGGCTAACTCTGAAGGGCCATCCGATATGGAGCCTTCGATAGGAGAGGTGCCTGGAAGCAACTCTATAGTGAACTCTATCTCCCTATCCGGTGGCAATCCAGACAAGTCATCGGAAAGACATCTGGAAAATCCTACACCACATCAATCTCTGCAAGAGTCAGTGACGAACCAGCATCGGTACTAGCAACGCTGGCAAGAAATGCATCACAACCCTTGTTCACCATGCGCATCGCCTTCATGGCGGAGATGACTAACTTTCCCGCCACGTTCTTTGGCAAGGGATGAGAGAACTCGTCCTCACCAGGAATGCGGAAAACAATCTTCTTCCGACGACAATCCACTAACGCATAGTGCTCCTCTAGCCAATCCAGACCAAGAATAGCATCATAGTCCTTCATCTTTAGCAAGAAGAAACACCCATCTAGGATTCTATCCTCAATGCACACAGGTAACGATGGAATGCACTTCCTAGTCGATACCGTACCCGCAGGGGTGTGCACAGACAAGGGGACCTCTAAATCCTCAGACTCTACACCTGACTCTAGGGCTAAGCCTAGCGAACCACTCGGAAATGAACGAGTGAGTAGCACCCGTATCAAACAAAACCCGAGCGTGCACACCTAGAAGCAAAACCATACCTTCGGTGACATGCTCCGCCTGCTCGGCGTCCTCGCGAGCTAAAGCAAACACTCGAGCTGGGGCTCGAGGCCTTCCTGGTCTTCCCGTAGCTGGCGCGGCTGCCGCTACTGCTGGGGCTGGCGCTCCACGCTGAGCTCCTTGTTGAAGTCTTGGGCAGTCTTTGATCTTGTGGTCGCTGCTCCCACACTTCAAGCATCTACCCGCTACCAACCAACACTCGGAACCACCATGTGTCTTCCCGCAATGGGGACACTCTTTCTTCACACCAGGGGAACGTACAGAAGGTACCTGAGAGTTGTTGACTGTCACGGATCGCTGCGGTGTCTGGTACACCATTTTCTTCTTATCCTGCCGCTGGAACGTCACTGCCGGCCTCTTCTGCGAAGCCTTCTTTTCCTCCAGATATTGCTCCATTTCTCCCTCCTGCCCGCAGGCAGCACTGAGGGCCTCGTCCAACGAGCGGTGGTCAAACGCCACGAGTCTCGTCTGCAGTGATGGCTTGAGTCCCATCATGAACTTCTTGGTCTTCCTGCGCTCATCCTCTACGATATGCGGTGCATACTTAGAAAGTTCAGAAAACCTTGCCTCGTATTCCAGCCGGTCATGGAGCCTTGCATCAGGAGAGAAATTCCTGCTCCATCTTGTCCTGGATATGCTCTGGGACGAACTTGGCTCGAAAGAGCCTCACGAACGCGTCCCACGCCACGTCTACTGCTCATCCTCAAAGCGTGTACGTAGTAGGGAGGACCACCATACATCCGCTCTCTCCTGCAATACACCTTCATAAGCACCAACTAACAAATTCTAATTAAGTAGAACATACAAACATACCAAATTAAAAGTCTACCTGTAGCATGTAGGTGGCTAATGTCACCTTATCCTCATCAGGGCACCTGATGGCTCGAAGATTTTCTCTGTCTCCCTTAACCAACTTTTGCCATTAATGGATCACTCTCCCCCTTAAAAGAGGGTGGGGTCATCCTCTTGAATCGCTCCATGATGGGAGGTCCACCATGGTCTTGAGCTGGTGCCTGAGCCTGCTACATTAAACAATAGGCAATACACAATAACACAATATCATGCAATTTAAATAGCAACTACTTGTTGTTTCATTATTCTACATGGGCCTCCAACTGTGCTGCTGGAGTGCTGCTTGGGTATGAGCCTGCGTCTGCATGGCTTGCACCAGACCTTGCATGAATACTCCGTAATCCACAGGCGGCGGTGGGGGAAGTACAGGACCTGGCGGTGCCGGGGCCTGCTGCTCGCCCGCTCGTCACGTCGCGCTCGTCCTCACGGGCAACGCTCCACCACGCCTACCTCTCGAAGCCATGGCTGTAATAAAATTTTAGCCACCATTAGAGCTAGGTTACTAAGTTTTCTAACCATTTTCTTATCTATCTTTCACTTCTTATTAGCATTTTCTACACATGTGGACATACTTAGCATGCAATGTGGATGATGACTTAGGTATATTCATGTGCAATCTCAACCGGTCGCTCTGATACCAATCTCTGTGACGGCCCTCATTATACCAGTACGGTTATACCAACCCACGTCGGTATAGCGAGAGTCCTCACAGTGGGACATTTACCCAAACGATACAAACAACTGAGATACACGCGAATATACGACAGAGTAGCGAAATTAAAGACAACTGTCTTCATTCATTCATCATCCCATTAAACATACATGAGATTTGCAATTTACATTAGAGCTAAAGTTCACATAATTAAATTGCTGAAAATTAAGTACACAATGTCCACTTATACAATTTTCTCATGATATTTCTAGTACAATGTCACTTTTACATACTATGAAAGCACAAAAGGGTACAACTGCTCCAACAATCTAAACTCCGCGCTCGGAGTCCGTCTCTACCGTCTCCTCCACGAGAGTCTCGTCACCGTCTATACCTGTACGCCGAAGCAAGAAGTGAGTCTTAAAGACTCAACAAACAACACTACTCATAACATACACGTATAAATCATAGCGGTTTCTACATGCACATTCACAAATTTCAACATATGGCATGCTAGTCATTTGAAAGTTGCAACCTATCATGAAAGTTCTACAATTTAATACATGGATCATGCTTTCAGATTTCTAAGAATAAAACTACCTATCACATGCTCTCTATTCATTTACTCGTGAAATTTTACCTTTAAAGAACCAAGACATGAGAGCTACCAACATGAACACTGTGCATATATGAAGGAAAGCACAACTAGCATGGATACTATATGTTCTTAAGCACATACATAGACATTTTCACATGCTTTAAGTTGCTGGTTTCACATGGTTTAATGGCTGTAAACCTACACATTGTTGTTTAAAACATACCATATGAACAACCAATCATGCTATTTTGTACACGTGCTCATCATTATCCCTAACATGGATTCTAGACATTTTTGCACATATAAACATGATGATAACAACATGAAATTACTGATTTCACATGGTTTCAGATTTGTCTCACATGGATTTCAATGTCATATTCTCACATTTTTAGTTTCACATTTTCCTTACACAAGTTTCTCATTTCACATGGTTGCACTTTGCACATACACATTTCACATTGTTCACTTACACATTAACACATGAACACATACACATTACACATTTTAGGTGCCGTGACACATAGTCCAAACCACCAAAGAAGGACATATACACATCACATTACACATAGACGCCATCTAGGCATTCTAATGGCGACTCTTGGACTGCGCAGACGGGAGAACAAGTCTCCACCCTAACCAGTGGTACTTGTCCACCTCCAGGATTTCCCCCTAATGCCCTTAGGGTCACTTACACATTGAACCTTCTCAGGGGGACTTTTCCCTGATACGGTTCCACTGCCCTCTGTGGAAGCAATGTCACACTTGGCACATTTACACATTTTTACCGATTTTACACATAGTTTGACACATGTCACTCTCAATTCATTTACTTTCTCACTCACATGCACATTATCTATTTTCCTATCATGACACTACAGATTCAGACATTAACAAGCAGGTAATTCCATTAATCAAGTTGGATTAAACAAGAATCAACTCATTTTACAATGACATGCATCAATTTCACATTTTTCATGAAAATTTCATAAGGCATCGTGCTCTGGTCCAATGACCTGAAATTTTAATCACAAACTAATTTCGGGTTTAGGACCCTTCATACATTTTTCAGATTTTTCTGAGTTAAAATGAATTTACAGAAAATCAACATTCATTTTTTTTCATGCCATTCGTAATTCAAGTCAATATGGAATCATATACAAGTCACAATTCTAGCAAGCTACTGTCTGAACTCTACATGTATAGAGCTACAGAATTTATTCTTCAATTTATGGGGTGATGCCTGGTTTACCAAGGATTTATCATAACTTATGTAAAATTCCTATTTCCCAAACAACACCTCCAATAATTTACACAAGCATGGCAAAATCTCAATTTTCAGAATAGGGCTGATCCATACATGCATGATCCTCACAAACTTGGTCATACAGGCAAATCCTAAATCATGCAACAGTAGATTGACAAGATTAACAACTAATCATGCTTGTAATTTCATGGAACAAAATAACTTCTATCATTCACCACCATGCACACTCATCCATCCAAACACCACATTTACTAGTATACATAGTGTATAGGGCTACCATATATCCTCATCACGGAAAACCCATCGAAATTAATCATATAGAAGAGAGAATAGGTTTCAGTTCTGTCCTGAAGAACTTGGCGGCAGTCTCTGGCCGCTTATTCAGTGTTAACGGCACAGTCGATGGACGCCAAGCATGATCTCAGCGTCAAGGGACATTGCCGTTAATGTCGGGTCTGTGCAGAACACAGACCCGAGCTCCAAAGATGGGGTGAAAGTGGGGGTCTAGGACACGAGGAAAAATTCATAAAAATTGTAGAATCGACCTAGACACATACGGGGACGTTATGGTTAGGTTACTTGCCTTTAGAGAAATGCTCCAATGGTCTAAATGCTCGGAGAAGCTCTCCTTGGGCAGTCCCAAGAAGTTGCAAACAGTCCTCCAAGATCTCCTTCCTCCGGCTCTTGGATGAAGATGGCTCCAAGGTACGGCCGGGGAAGTCTTCTCCTTCACTCCAGCTAGCTTCTTGTCGAGGAAGATGGCCGGATCCAGCTTCAGAGGGTCGGATCTTTGGGTGCAAAGTGGGGGTTTTTCCTCAGTTCAGAACTAGGGTTTTCTCCTCTGGTTTCTCTCTTGCAAAAGGGTGAAGAGAGGGTTGGGGAAGGCAGATCCAGGTTCAACATATGAGAGAAGCCTCTCTCCCACTCACAAGGTGACAAGATGGCTCTCAGAGCCGTTGGGGACAGCTCCCCAATGGGTGAGCTTCCTTGTTTCCGGAATTTCTGGCTCTGCAACGCATGCAGGTCAGAGAAATAGGCGTCCACATCGTTAGACGCCAGAATTAGTTTTGGCGTCCATGGGTGGACGCTGACACCACCTCAACGGCTAGGGGTTGACGCCAATCTAGCCTTCGGCCAGAACTCTAAATCATGCAGAAAACTATGCATGCCATGCATATATACATGCAATATGTATATGGTAATGTATCCAAACTATCACCATTCAATACATGCATTATTTACATCTAGTATAAACACATGCACACGTAATTGTACTAATTAATATGTACGTAAATATGTATATACATACACAAGCACAAATATACACATACAAATACCATTAATGCGACGGAAATTGAGGGCCTTACACCCTTCATAGGAGACACACGGACAAACACCTGGTCCCCTACCTGAAACTCGAGTGGTGTCTGCGCTGATCTGCATAACTCTTCTGCCGACTCTGAGCTAACTGAAGCGTCTGCCTCACAAACTGAACTACCTTAACTGCCTGCTGAACCAACTCTGGTCCCGTGACAACCTGTTCGCCAACCTCGAACCAGTCAAGAGGAGTGCGACACGGTCGTCCGTACAAAGCCTCATATGGTGCCAAACCGATACTGGAGTGATAGCTTTTATTATATACGAACTCGACCAACGGCAAGTGAACTGTCCACGACCCCTGCCACTCCAGACAGCAAGCTCTAAGCATGCCCTCCAAAGTCTGGATAGTCCGCTCTGACTGACCGTCTGACTGAGGGTGGTAGGCGGAACTAAAAGCCAACTCTGTCCCCAAAGCTCTCTGGAAACTGCGCCAGAACCCATAAGTGAAGCGAGGATCCCTGTCTGACACAATAGAGATCGGCACTCCATGCAAAGGAACAATCCGCTCTACGTACAATGCGGCTAACCTATTCACACCCCAACTAGTCCTGACAGGCAAGAATCTGGCAGTCTTCGTCAATCTATCCACAAGAACCCAAATACTGTCAAAACCTCCAGCTGTCCTCGGCAAACCACAAACAAAGTCAGTCGTCACATGGTCCCACTTCCACATCGGAATCTCTAACGGCTGCACAAGTCCTCCCGACGCTGATGTTCGGCCTTCACCTGCTGACAGACCAAACACCTAGCAACAAAAGCACTATGTCTCTCTTCATTCCAGGCCACCAAAACTGACGTCTCAACCTGTGATACATCTTGGTCGACCCTTGATGAATCGAGTACCTGGAACCATGTGCCTCCTGCAACACAACTCTCCTGATAGACTCCTCAACAGGAACATAGAGTCTATCTCGGAACCTAACAGTCCCATCCTCGCAAAGCTCAACCTCTGGAAGAAGCAACACACTGTGCAACTCGGGATCTGCCTGCTGAGCCTCAACAACCTGTCTCATAACGGCGGGAGTCGCTAACAAACTGCCCAACACAAACTGTCGACGATTGAACGAAACTCTGAAAGACCCCTTTGTCGCAGACTGCCACAACTGCCACTCTCTAAGCATCAGATGACTCATCTGTGCTTTCCTACTCAAAGCATCTGCAACCACATTCGCCTTTCTAGGCTTATACTCAATGCTGAAATCATAGTCTTTCAGATATTCCATCCATCGACGCTGCCTCATATTCAGATCCCTCTGAGAAAACACATATCTCAAACTCTGGTGGTCGGTACGGACTACAAAACTCACTCCGTACAGGTAAAGACGCCAAATCCGCAAAGCAAACACCACAGCTGCAAGCTCTAGGTCGTGGGTCGGGTAACTCTTCTCGTGGGGCTTAAGCTGACGAGACACATAAGCCACCACCCGGCCTTGCTGCATCAAAACCGCACCCAAACCAACACCTGAAGCATCTGTGCAAACCTCAAAACCCTCCTCACCTGAAGGTAAGGCAAGAACTGGCGCTGACGTAAGCAGTCGCTTCAACTCTATGAAGCTCTGCTCACACTGCTCCGACCACACAAACGGAACTCCTTTCTCGTCAACCGAGTCAAGGGTGCAGCAACCTGAGAAAAATCTCGAACAAACCTGCGATAGTAACCTGCCAAACCCAGAAAGCTACGAATCTCAGACACAGATCTGGGACTCTCCCACTGTAAAAGCCTCAACCTTCGCTGGATCTACCGAAACTCCCTCACCTGAGATCACGTGCCCCAAGAAGTGAACCTGTTGTAGCCAAAACTCACACTTACTAAGTTTGGCATACAACTGGTGCTCTCGCAAAGTCTGCAACACGATCCTCAGGTGCTCGGCGTGCTCCTCCTCCGAAACGGAGTACACCAGAATGTCGTCAACAAACACTATGACAAACCGGTCCAAGAACTGGTGGAACACCCGGTGCATCAGATCCATGAAGGCCACGGGAGCATTGGTGAGCCCAAACGGCATCACCAAAAACTCAAAGTGTCCATATCTGGTCCAAAAAGCAATCCTCTCAATATCAGAATCTCTAATCCGCAACTGATAGTAGCCCGACCTCAAGTCAATCTTCGAAAAGACACGAGCAGACTGAAGCTGATCAAAGATCATCTCAATCTAGGCAAAGGATACCTATTCTTGATGGTCACTTGATTTAGCTTCCTATAATCGATACACAACCTCAGGCTACCATCCTTCTTCGGACAAACAAAACAGGTGACCCCCATGGAGAAAAGCTAGGACGAATATAGCCCTTCTCCAACAACTCCTCAAGCTGCCTCTTCAACTCCCTCAACTCTGCTGGTGCCATACGGTACGGTGCCTGTGCAAAAGGTATAGTGCCAGGAACCAACTCTACAGTAAACTCAATCTCTCTCTCTGGCGGTAGACCAGGCAACTCTTCTGGAAAAACATCTGGAAACTCACACACTACGGGAATGTCCCCCACTCCCAAGGCAATCTGGTCAAGAGTCACTACAGAAAACTAGGAAACCCTGACAACCAGAAGCAAGTAACCTCCCTGCCTCAAAGCAGAAACTAAAAAGCGAGAAGTAAGAGGTACGATACCCTGGAAGTAGAACGCCGCTTTCCAGGTATCCGCAAGTGCACCCTCTTCTTCTGGCAATCCATCACTGCTCCATACCGCTCTAACCAGTCCATACCCAAAATCACATCATAGTCATGTAACTGCAAAGCAAACAACGAGCCGACAACCACTGATCCTGCAACTGCACAGGTACCTCCTCAAGACAGTAGGACATAAGGACAAAGTCTCCTGTCGGCAACTCTACTGCTAACTCAACAGACTCTCCCGAACTCAACTCTCCAAGGGAGTCTAAAAACTCCTCAGACACAAAAGAGTGAGAGGCACCAGAATCAAACAAAACTCTAGCTGTACAACCAAAAACTGTAACAGTACCTTCCACTAGGTGAGCTGCCTCCGCGTCTGCACGGGTCAAGTGAGTAACACGACCTCTACCTCTCGACCCACCAGAACCTCCGGTCTGCTGACGCTGCTGCACGAGTGCCTGCTGCTGCTGCTGCTGCACTCGGGGCTGTGACTGGGTCTGCTGCTGCGGCACACGAGGTAGCAAAGGACAATCTCGCGCCATGTGACCCATCTGGTCACACCGGTAACACTGACCAGCAAAAGTACGTTGTACCTGCTGCGAAGGCTGACCTGCCGCTGCTGAACACTCCCAACCGACTGTTGCCTCTGCTCTCTGCCTCCTATCACGCCGAAACTTCCTCCGAGATCCTGACTTCGCCGTCGTCCCAGTAGAAGTGGACGCGTAGGAAGTCGCAGTCCTCGGGGTCGTCTTCACACTACCCTGCTTCTGTCGAGGCTGAGAAGGAACTACCTGTGTCTGAACCTCTGCGCTCTGAGCACGAGTCCGCAAGGTATCTGCCTCCAACGCTGCCGCTGTTTGATAGGCCGCATCCAAGTCTGTGACACGAGCAACTATCAGCGCCTGCCTGAGCTCTGGCCTCAAGCCCCTCACGAACTGCTGAGTCCTCAGACCCTCATCTGCCATAATCTGCGGAGCATAACACCCTAGCTCTACAAATCTGGCCCTGTACTGCACTACAGTAAAGTCCCTCTGCTGCAAGTCCAGAAACTGGTACAACCTCTCCGTCTGGACGTAAGTAGGACAGAAGGCTCTCTCAAAAGAAACGACAAACTCCTGCCACGGAATCTATCTCAATGGACGAGACTGAAAAGTAGTCTCCCACTCAGAGGACCACCAAGTCAACGCCTGCGCCTGCAACTGGTAACTGGCTAGCAACACTCGCTCCTCGGGAACACACTCCATGGAACGAAAAGTCTGCTCCACTGCATCTAACCATGCTCGTGCTGCATCTGGGTCAGGCTGGCCTAAAAACTGAGGAGGCTGAAACTGCAAAAACTCCCTCAACACCTTCCCAGTACCACCCTGGGATACCGGTGCGTCACGGTGCTGAGCTACAAACTGAGCCATCCCCTCAAGAAATCAAGTCATGTCTAATCCCTGAGCTACCTGAGGTGGAGGTGGCGGCGGAGCAATACCACTGTGTGCGTCCTGTGGCAAAGGCTGCGTCTGCTGAGGTGGCGGAGCATCTCCAACCTCCTGACGAGTCACCTGCTCAGCCACTCCTTCTCTAGGACGTCGCATAGGTGCCATAGTACTATACACAGAGCAAAAATACACACAGAAATATACTAACTAACTCCGGGCTAAATAGCTACAGCTGTACTCTTTATACTCTGAGTTTACATGATGGGTATTTCCTTATATATATCTCATTAGACCAGGCTCTGAAACCAAACTGTAACGACCCAGAATCCACATTACCAGTAACAACCAGTAACCCGAATTCTGACCCGCTAACCCACGAGACAAGCTCGGAAGGGTAGGAAGTGAACGTCCGAGGAGACTATATGTAAGAAGATACACACCATGTAAAGCTGTAAAATTCCACTATATGAACATAATATGTACAACTCAGAGTCTGAGCAAGGTACAGAGTACAGAAGTACAACAAAAAGTACTACTCACTGCAGCTAAGGAGCACCAACACCGGAGTGGCTAGACTCGCCTGGAACGGGAGTCGACGAAGACCCACCTGAAAGGGAGGGGAGTGAGTCTCAAGAAAAGAGACCCAGTAGGGAAAAGTAACCCCACCGGTAACAGAACTAAAGTGCGGAAAGTAAAAACTGAAAGTAAGTACACGTCGCACCACAACACAAAACTGTAAACCTCGCGGCTCAGTAACACACACTCACACACACACACAGTAAGTTGGACTCAGCTAGGGTCTGTGGCTCGACGTCCCGTCACCACAGAGGCTCTCAACCCCAGCCACGTGTGCACACTACAGACGCTCTCTCTCACGTCTGGTCCACGACCGGTTTTTCCCCTACGCTTGACCCTAGCGGTAGAGAAGGGGCTCCACGGAGACCGGCTCAAAACCACCACAAGGAGTATGCACAGGACAGAGTCGCACTCGGCGTCCTGGCTCACTAGCGGAGGACAACCACACGCTAGTCGTCTAGACGGAGTCGCACCCACGCCTAGGTAACACAACAGAAACGGGCACGCGGTAACGCAACGCGCGTACAACAGACGGAACACACTCAACGCCTGAAACTCCGTACAGTAAGTGAACACTCATGTCACAACTAGTTACTCATATGCATAGGCAGAGTCACACTCTAAGCCTGACCCACATGTGTTATCAGGGCGGACATCACATGTCAATCGCCTCTAAACACAAAACTCAAGCCTGCTGGGACACAAGATATTAACGGCCATATCGATTGCCGCCAATATGAAGTAAACGGCACTCATCATGTCGTTAACCCTGACTCAACGGCAATCGACCTTGTCGTTTATATCACCCTTGAAGATCTCAACGTCAACAGATGTGGACGTTAAGCTCTTCAGTCCCCTAAACCTTGAACAGCTCCGAATCAATCCAATTGGGTAGAATTACCCAACAGAACTCTGACTGATGGAGGGAAATACTTCCTCTCATCATTTAACACTACCAGAACTTCCAATTTAAACAATCAAACGCCTAGATTGCCCAATTCACCCAAAATTCCGGCATGGTACAACCCAACCCTAAACCACAATTTGCATACTGATTTACACAAATGAGCATGCTGGTTTGCTAAGGAGGGTTATAGGAGTTAAGTCCCTACCTCAGAACGCTTTATAAACCCCCAAACAGCCACTAATCGCACCGGAACCGCCCGAAGACTCCGCGCGAATCGCACCAAAACCTCGCGTTTCCCGCCCGATCAAGCACCGCCACGCGATCCAGAGCCTTCCCACGAGCTCCCATCAACCATCATAAGCTGTGGAAATAGAGAAAGGCAAAGGTGGAGGGTGGTCGTGCGACCATCTTGACTGTGCACTTTCGTTGTCCAGAGTTCTTCGCACACATCAAAATGCGCACTTCCTCTAAACTGTCTCACAAACATAAAATCATAAAGAAGAACTAGCACAATGGTGAGAACAGGACATATCCACGGAGAGGCAGAGTAAAGCTTGAATTAAACTACTTAGACTTGAAATCTCTATCGACAATGCATTAAAAATGAATGTGTAAACAACACCGACCAAATCACTCACAATCTTGTTGGATCAAAATTTAATAAAGGGACAAGCTGAATTGAAATAAAAAGAGAAATGAAATCAATGTCCCCTCACAGTTGAGGGATCAAACCGGTAGACAGAAAGTTTAACTAGAAACCAACGAACCAATTTACCTCTACAGCTGAGGGGATGAATAATCATAACTCTCCACAAACACCGGATCACTAGCTCAAGATTCGGACAGAAAATAAGTAACAGAAATTTAAAGTTGGTAAGTCAGATTTCTATTGCTAATACTGAAGAACATGGATCAAGGTGAGACCGAAAAGAAATTAAAGAACTCAATCAAAGATTTGCATGGAGACTAACATGAACTAAAATTTAAGATTACTGTATCCTACAACACACTGAGTTGATCTCACTATCTCCCACAACCAAACCTCCCAGTAGCCCAACGATCTGAAATTAGAACTCTTCAAACCCCCTAAAAATACCGAACCAGAAAAGATGCAGAACAATCGGAAGGGATGAAGAAAAAACTCAAAAACTTGAACCAACCTCTGGATCTCTCACACAACAGTCGAATTAGATGCTGAGTCCCTTCCAACAGCCCAATTGCCATCTCTGGTTCGGTCTCTCCTCCAGCAGTTCTACAACAACAGCTGAACTCCCCCGGAATGCTGAACCAAATCAGATGCACCTCTCGGTTGTCTTCACAGAACGCAGAAGAGAAATAGAATTTGAAACTAAGAACAGTAGCAGAACTGAAGAGCAAAATGGGGAATTCGACTCCATATGATTTCTCAGCAGCACATCAGAAATGACAAAAGCACAGAAGAACTGGACATCGCACAGACGGAAGGCGGAAGAACACTTGATCTAACAGCTAACAACCAACTCAAATGCTCACACAAAGAACATAAGATGCGCAGAAGAAATGACAGATCAAATTAGACGAAATGGGCTAAGCAAGTGCCCCTGGATCTTTCACACAACAGTCGAATTATCACAAATTAATACTAAATGAGAACAGATGCTACACCCCGGAAGGACAGAACCCAGAACAATCCACCACTCACTGCTCTGATCTCTCGAAGAACAGAAAAGAACAGGAATTAAGAAAATCCCTAACCCCTGCTCTGCTAAATACAGGAGAGAAAGAACAAGAAGAACAGTAAAGAACTACTGGAATGCTCTTATAGCAAAGAAGTAAACCAAAAACTAAAATCGAACTCCAACCCTCCCCTGCTTGCAGAAAGAAAAAAAATAGGAAAAAAAATCTTCAGAATTCCGAACTCGGGAACCTCTGAACTCTCTCTGGAAGCACAAAAGAAAACTAAAAATTCCTAAAAATCGAACCAGAGAAGACTAACTAGAGCACTCTGGGAAGAGGACCTTAGGTCCTTTTATAGATGCTCGGGCGCCTCCTGGCGAGTTCCTCTTCCCGCCTCTGCACGATCCCCAGCAGCCATCGCGCCATCTGCACTCGCCAGCCACATCAGCACTGATGGGCGCTTCCAGCTTCACTGCACGAACCAGATGCGTCGCCTGCATCTGCCCGAGCTCCATTAGCCGCTGCGCCATCTGCTCTGCACATCCGGTATAGCCGCGCTTCACTAGCCTCACGCACCCGGGGCCACATCAGCCAGACTTCACAGCAGCCGCAGTACAGGGTCAGATCGCCGCGCTCTTGGCATGCTCACATCTGGGCGCTGGCCGCCCCAGTGCCATTCGGTCACACACGAGCTCCAGCGCGCCAGCTCCTCTTCCCAGCTCACCTCCTGCACAGATCTGGCCACCCAGCACACCCAAACCGCCATCCGCCATGCCTCCAGCGCTGCCCAGCTCCTGCTCTGCACATCCGGTCCAGCCTATCCGCATGCATCGGGTCCGCGCTAGGTCGCCAGGTCCCAGCCCTTCGCCATCTGCACAAACCCATCTGGCCACCAGCCCTGGCCTCTGCACAAAGCCGCCTCCCTTGCTGCGCACGAACCCAGCCAGGATCGCACCTCAGCCAGCCAGCGCACCCACAAACCGCCATCGCCCGCTCAAATACACCACCACGCCAGATCTGCTTGGCCCAGCCGCTTCCAGCTTCCATCGCCAGCGCACACCAGGAGCCACCTCAGCCAGACTTCATAGCAGCCGCAGTACAGGGTCAGATCGCCGCGCTCTTGGCAAGCTCGGGCGCTGCATCACCTAACCCGCACCGCCAAGGCTTCCATCCAGCTCTCGAATCGCCGCAGCTGCTCAGTGCTTTGCAGGTACCAGAAGCATCAAAACCCTGCCACTGCTTCGCCAGCCTTCACAGCACAATGGGTGCTTCCAGCAGCTTCTGAAAGAAAGATATGTTAAAACAAGGTTTAAGTGGTGTGCATGGATTTTTAGGTTTAAATGAGAAAAAAAAGTATGATGGAATTTAGGTAGGATAAAAGAATATTATTATTTAAACTTATTTATTTACATAGTCATACTTATTTATTACTAAAGACTATTTACAAGAATATCATTGTACCAAAAATTTATTTATATACCATATTTTTTTTATTTTTCAAAGTGAATCTAAAAATATGACTTATTGAATGAAAATCTATTCATGTGTATTCTAACCTAATATGTTCAGAAATTTATTCATGCATGAAATACAAATTAAAATCAAATCGCACATTATTTATGGACAAAGACTATCTAAAATCAACTACATGTATGAAATTTAGCACGAAAAATTTAGTAGTTATCAGAGGGAAGGAGAGGAGAAGAGAAGAATGGGTTCTGCTCTCGGGCTACCCTATTTCAATAGGTCCGACCAGTTGACGTCAACATCACTAGTCGCCTACTGAACCGCCAAAGGCTTGTCGTCCACATCATTTGTCGTTGAGTTCAACACCCAACGTCCACCTCGCTGGACGCCAACACCAAGTCAACGGCTAGCCCCAGGCCGTCAACCCCAAGTCAATGACAGTAGTCTGGTCGTCAACCACATAGAACCTCTACAAGACCCAATAAGGATCCGCAAAGACCCGAGACCTTACAGTTAACGTGTCAATAGTAAAAACCAAAGGTTTTTACTGTTACACCTGTGCATGGGAGGTGTCGTTGTGCATGAGATGGTGGCTGGGCTATAAAAACCTTCCCTCACCCTTCGTACGCACCCTTTCCACCCTTTGTTCTTGCTCATTCTTGCACACCACAGCTCTTGTTTCCATTTCCTTCTGCTCCTTACTGTTGGAGTTGTTGCCGTGGGAGTGTGTTGCTGCTGAAGCTACTGCTGTGACCGTTGCTATCAAGTCTACAACTTTGGGGGAGCTTTTCTCTAGCTGGGTGTGGGCTCTCTCGTTGAGAACAAGTGAAGGTTCTTATCCTGCTTAGTAAGGTAGGATTCGTTTCCTCCTTCCTCATTCTTGTTTTTTTTTCCACATGCTAAAGAAGCTCCTATTAAGTGTTTAAGTTCTTCTGTTCCTTCTCCAGTAGCTGTAGACTTTTACGTTGGGAAGGAGAAGAGTCTTGTTCTATTCCATGAATCTTTCCACTTGATCGTCGTTATAGAGGTTCTTCTCCCAGTATCATGTTGTAGTAAGTTTCTAGCTACTCATATATAGGTTGTGTCTCTTATGATTCATCTTGTTCAGTGTGAAAATTGATCTTGAGAGCTAGAAACAAGTCTTTCTAATTGATATTATTCTTGCTTAAGATCCATAGGTTTCATTGCTTAGACCCTTAAAGTGTTTGTTACACTATTTCTGGAAGTTATCCTGGCGGCTGTTGACAGATAGGAAATGCCTGTCGACAGACCCCATGCTTCCAGAACTCAAGTCTACTGGAAGCACCAGTAGCTGTCGACAGATGACATCTGTCTGTCGATAGATGGGCTGGCCTGTCGACAACTAGACAATACCTGTCGACAGGTACTGTCCCCATTCCAGAAAATTGGTTCTGGAAACCGATACCTGTCGACAGCCACTTCCTGGCTGTCGACAACCCCTGTCCTGGCCAATGTTCCAACACTCTTTTATGTACAAACTCTTGTTGAAACTTCATGCTATTAACCTAGTAAGTTAACATCTTCTTTCCCTGGTAATTTACTATATAACACTACAGAGATCATCCACATTGTCCTTCACCCTTCTTTGAATTACTCTTGAGTTTTCCAAATACAAGCACGTCTAGTTGGTTAAAACTCCCTATGTTCAGTAACTTGAGTTTATAAACCTGATGTCATTAGAGTTTGGATATTGGAGTATCCCTGTTGGATATAAATAAGTTATGATGACAGTTATTTGGGTCCTTGGACCCCACTTGATTATTATGCCTGTACAAATAGGGCTGGTCCAGTCCTGGGAGGAGCACCCGAATTCGTTTACTGGCCGCGCGAGAATGATAAAGGACAACTGGATGTTTGGCATTGCATCAATACTATTTGATTATGGTCATCATGTTACCTGTCCTGTGTGAATATAATTATGAGCTAGAATATGAAATTCATTGTGAACTCCTGAGCATGTTGTATTTCAGTATTGCTACTTCAGATTCACTGTCATGTTAAGATGTATAACTGTCCTTCTTTATTATCCTGTCAAGTATTTACCTTGATCATCATAAAGTTTAGCCCTTTTGATTTGAGGATTTGAATTCTACTGGGATAGTTAGCTCACACATTCTACCCTTTTCAGGTGACCAAGATGGGGGTGAAGTCTAAAGGGGAATGTGTGCTGAGTGGACTGTCCGTTGTCGAGCAACCCAACCCTTTACTATTTTTTTTTATTAGTGTGAATACAAAATGTAATAAATAAAGTTTACTCTTTCTTGCTCCTCACTTAGTTTGTAATGAGGAGTACTTTGTAATAAGACTTCCGCATAATATGTTATGAATGGATAAATGTTGATATTATCTTTTGTGCCTAATTTTTGTCACTCCCAATAAATAGACTTTTATTAGGACGTGATAGATAATTTGGTATCAGAGCCTTAGGTCGATAAACCTAGGGATAACCAGTGAGTTGGGGTAGAAACTTGGGGATTAGCTATAATGGCAATAATGGTTTTGTAACTATGTAGATGCTTAATTTGTTATCTATTTTAGTATGGACATGAATGCACAAGAAAGGTTGGTGGCAGCAATGGAGATGCTCCACCAGGACATTGAACTATATGCCCAAGCACAAAGGGAAGCTCACGTACAAATCAAAGAGGAAGTGCTCAAACTGACGGCGGGCGCATTCCTGGCAGGTAATCCCCATGCTTCTCTGGATATCATGACCCAGGACATGAACAATCTGGACAACTTGAAGTTGGGACAAGACATGTTGCTCCATCAAGTCGAAGGTTATTGGGAGGTGTTAACTAAAGCGGCAAGAGAATTGTACCATGGGGCTGGAGGAGAATAGCAACCGCCATCTGTGGAGTCTGTTATAGACCTGACTTGAAGATAGAAATAGAATGAGGCAACTTATTTTTGTAAACCACTCTTTTTGATCTGCAGTGGTTGTATATCTAACTCACCTGTATATGTGTGAGTAATGAGAGGTTAGACGGTGTAGATGTTATTGTAAATATGATGGCTTAGTAGGGAGAAAGTTGTAGTGTTAGACAAGTGATGATGTGATATAATGTATATCTTTTGACTTGTTAATGGAAATAGTGTGTTATGTGAATTTAAAATTTGTATATGATAAATGTGAGCATGGTTGATTATGGAATTAATGTATTCATCATTGGATGTCTCAGATACTCTTCCAACTTAACCATGGACGAAAGTGATGCTAACTGGAAGAAAATGGAGAGTTCGATGCACGACTTGACCCGAGTGATGAGAACTGTAGCTAAAAACAATAGCCACAACGGAACAAGTCTATTTAAAGATTTTCGAAGTTTAGACCCTCCGGGATTCGCAGATTGTACGGATCTGGACGAAGCTGAGAACTGGTTGAAAGATATTGAGCGGATTTTCAAAGTGATTAAATGTAGATAAGAGGAGAAGATTCGTCTGGTGACATTTCAGTTGGATTGGGATGCCCGATCATGGTGGGAGACAGTGGAATCCACCTTAGAGGACCCAAACCAAGTGGATTGGGAAGAGTTTGTAGAACTATTCAATGATCAATACTTCTCCGAGGTGGTTCAGGAGCGAAAAGCAAACGAGTTTGCTAACTTGAAGCAACTCAGGATGTCGGTGTCGGAGCATGAGGCACAATTTGCCCGATTGTCAAAATATGCTCCACACCTTATAGCCACCGAAAAATTGAAGGCCAAGAGATTCATGAACGGACTGCGTCCCAATTTCATTATATAGCTAACCCCTCATTTGATCATTACATAGTCAGAAATGGTTAAAAGAGCTTTAGCACTAGAAGCTGCAAATGACACCGTCGATAAAATTAAAGGAAGGTCTGGAGAAGGATCTTTAGATCGTAAGAGGAAGTATGAGTCGGGAAATGCCCCAAAGGTTCAGCAAACTATAAGAAGGCCGGAAAAACTCTAGTTGGAGGTAAAGATGTATGCAAACATTACCATCTCAGTGGTCATAAGGCTGAGAACTGTTGGCGAAGATTGGGTGCCTGTCTCCGCTGTGGGAGTACTCAACACCGAATTACGGATTGTCCAATGGCCAAAAATGCACTAACAAATCAGAACCCTCGAGTTAAGCAAGGAAGATGGCAAGCTATTTAGGATGTGGAACCTGAATCTTCGCAAGAAGGCAGACTGATAGAAGGTACATTATTAGTAAACTCAAAACCTACGCATATAGTATTTGATTCAGGAGCTACACATTCTTTTATTAGTTATGAGTTTGCTAAATCTTTGGAAGTAAATAAGTTATGTTGCCTACACAACTTGAGGTTGCAAGTCCTTTGAGTGAGGGTAAGAAACTTAAGGAACATTACCCTACCAACCAGATATTAGTCAAAGGACATAATTTACCCGGTGATTTGATATGTCTAGAAATGTGGGATTATGATGTAATCCTTGGGGTTGATTGGCTATCTAAATATCATGTAAACTTAGATTGTCAATTAAGACAAGTAACCTTTCTAGGAAAGGAAGCTTATTCTATGACTTTTGATAAACCCCGTACAAGGAAAATACCTATAATTTCAGTAGTCAAAGCATGTAAATTGGTACAAAAATGTTGTCAGGGGTATTTGGCTTCTGTAACTTTGATAAATCAGAACATCACTGGATTGGAAGATATTCCAGTAGTAAGGGAATTTCTTGATGTTTTTCTCGAAGAGTTACCTGGTTTACCACCTAGTAGGGAGGTGAATTTTCAATTGAATTGGTACCAGGAGCTACACCAATATCAAGAACACCCTACAGAATGTCAATGGAGGAATTGAAGGAGTTAAAAAGGTAATTACTGGAATTGATAGAAAAGGGATTCATTAGACCCAATACCACACCTTGGGGTGCTCTAGTATTGTTTGTTAAGAAGAAGGATGGGTCTATGCGGTATGCATAGATTATCGGCAATTAAATCAATTGACTATAAAGAACAAGTACCCGCTTCCAAGAATTGATGATCTATTTGATCAATTGTCTGGAGCTCAGTGTTTCTCCAAGATTGATCTAAGGTCTGGGTATCATCAACTCAGAATTTAGGAACATGATATTTATAAAACGGCTTTTCGAACACGATATGGGCACTATGAATTTATAGTGATGTCGTTCGGATTGACAAATGCACCAGCTGCATTTATGCGTTTGATGAATGACGTGTTCAGATCTTATTTGGATCAGTTTGTGGTTATATTTATTGATGATATATTGATTTATTCCAAGAGCATAGAAGAGCATGAATCACATTTACGGATTACTTTGTAATTGTTGCAAGATCATAAATTGTATGCAAAGTTCAGTAAATGTGAATTTTGGTTGAAGCAAGTGATGTTCTTAGGACACGTTATTTCCAAAGAAGGTCTATCAGTAGATTTTTCAAAGATTGAAACCATACAGAAATGGGAACAACCTAAGAACCTCACTGAGATCAGAAGTTTTTTGGGTATGGCCAGTTATTACCGGCATTTTATTAAAGATTTTTCTAGAATTGCTTCGCCTCTCACACAATTGACTAGAAAAGGAATTGCATTTGTGTGGAGTGAGAGTTGTGAACAAGCATTCCAATTGTTAAAGGAATGTTTATCCACTACACCAATTTTAGCTTTGCGGTAGAAGGAAAAACTTTGAGGTTTATACCGATGCTTCAAACATTGGACTGGGTTGTGTATTGATGCAAGAAGGCAGAGTCATTGCTTATCCATCTACACAATTAAAGACTCACAAGAAAAATTACCCAGCACATGATTTGGAATTGGCCGCAGTAGTCTTTGCTCTTAAACTTTGGAGACACTACTTGTATGATAATCAATTCATAGTGTATTCCGATCATAAGAGTCTCAAGTATTTATTTTCACAAAAAGAATTGAATATGAGACAAAGAAGGTGGATGGAGTATATTAAAGATTATGATTTCAAAATTGAATACCATCCGGGAAAAGGTAATACTATGGCTGATGCACTCAGTAGGAATCCTATAGCCAAGGTATTCCAATTGCAAGTTACGGAATGGAAATTGTTGGAGGAATTTTCCACATTGAGTTTGAAGGCCGAACCACAAGAAGAAAAAGTTGTCATTGATACCTTGACAGTTCAGTCAGACTTGTTAAAGCAAATTGGAGAACAACAGAACAATGATCCTATATTGACAGAAATTAGAGAAAAATTGGATTTCAGACCTGATTTTAATGAAGATGTACATGGGAATCTTCGGTTCAGGAACAGGTTATGTGTGCGGATAATTCTGAGATTAAGAAGCAAATTTTAGAAGAAGCTCATCGATCACGCTACACTATCCATCTAGAAGCTGTCAAGATGTATCAGGATTTGAAGAAACATTTCTGGTGGAGCAATATGAAGAAAGACATTGTGGATTTCATAGCTAAATGCTTAGCATGTCAAAAAGTTAAGGCCGAACACCAGAAACCTACAAAAGAAAGTTAAAACCACTTGAGGTACCAAAGTGGAAATGGGATAGTGTCGGTATGGATTTTATTATGGGGTTATCCAAAACACGAAGTGGATTTGATGCCATATGGGTAATCATTGACCAACTTACAAAATCAGCTCATTTCTTAGCAATCAAGACAAGATGGTCTGTTAGTGTTTTAGTAGCTCTGTACATGAAAGAGATTGTTCGGTTACATGGAATTCCGAAAGAGACAGTTTCTGACAGAGATGCAAGATTTACCTCACATTTTTGGAGAGAACTATAGGAGGCATTGGGAACTAAACTGAAGTTTAGTACTGCATTTCATCTGCAAACCGACGGATAGAAAGAACGGGTGAATCAGATTATTGAGGATATGTGCCGTGCTTGTATATTAGAGTTTGGAAATGACTGATCACTCATTTAGCAATCATAGAGTTTGCTTATAATAATAGCTACCAGTCTACCATTCAAATGGCACCATTTGACGCCTTGTATGGTCGGAAATGTAGATCACCATTGTGTTGGGTGGAATTAAAAGAATCACATATTCTTGGACCCGACATGATCCAAGAGACGACAGAAATTATTAAGTTAGTACAAGACCGAATGAAAGCTGCCCAAGACCGACAGAAAAGTTATGCCGATCGACGAAGAAGAGAGCTAGAATTTCAGCAAGGAGAACATGTGTTCCTTAAAGTATCTCCCTGACGTGGAATCAAGAGATTTGGTGTTAAGGGAAAATTGAGTCCAAGATATATTGGACCGTTTGAAATACTGAAAAGAGTTGGGGAAATGACTTACCAACTGGCACTCCCACCACAATTATCCAATGTACATGATATTTTTCATGTGTCAATGTTGAAGAAGTATGTGTATGATCCAGAACACATTATTGAATACCAAGATTTAGAAGTACAAGAAACTTTGGCATATGAAGAGAGACCTGTACAGATCCTTGTCAGGAAGATTAAGCAACTTCAGAACAAGGAAGTTCCATTGTTAAAGATTCAGTGGAATAGGCGGGGACAAGAAGAAGCAACGTGGGAGCTAGAAGATGCTATCAAGATCAAGTACCCAGAATTATTTACAGGTTAGTAATCATACTCTCGTGTTATTAAAATTTGGAGGACCAAATTTCTTTTAGTGGGGGAGAGTTGTGACACCTCGGAAAAATTTTATTTGTTGAAAAACTGAATAATAAGGTTATTAGACTTAACTATTATCATTAGATTGAAATAATTAATATCTGGGATTAAATAGTATTAATAAACGTTATTCCAGTATCGTACTCAGAGGTATGCGTTCCGACAGGGCGACACCGGAAAACTGTAACAAAAATGAAATCCGAAAACACCATAATTTCTAAAAAAATATGGTGATATCGGAAATGTAAATATCCATATTTGTTGACGTACGGATTTCGAGATTAAGCCGACGCAACTACTTTCCGGGCGATTTTTCACCCAGTGAAAAATAAATTCTAAAAATTAAAATAAAATCACCATAATTTGTAAAACATTACATTAGTCTATGGTTGAAATTTAACACAAATGGACATCATTTGATTATGTTTACATGAGGATCTTTGGGCCAGTTAAATTATGGGTTATTTACGGTGGTGATTTTTCTGGGAATTAAGCATGCTTACGTGTGAGGAGCTGGGACAACCACCTCACCTAACTAGGAATCTCACACGTTAACCCCTTAGGTGTTAAGCCCTGAGAAGAGTATGGTTAACGTGTCAACAGTAAAAACCAAAAGATTTTTACTGTTACACCTGTGCATGGGAGGTGTCGTTGTGCATGAGATGGTGGCTGGGCTATAAAAACCTTCCCTCACCCTTCGTACGCACCCTTTCCACCCTTTGTTCTTGCTCATCCTTGCACACCACAACTCTTGTTTCCTTTTCCTTCTGCTCCTTACTGCTGGAGTTGTTGCCGTGGGAGTGTGTTGCTACTGAAGCTACTGCCGTGACCGTTGCTATCACGTCTACAACTTTGGGGGAGCTTTTCTCTAGCTAGGTGTGGGCTCTCTCGTTGAGAACAAGTGAAGGTTCTTATCCTGCTTAGTAAGGTAGGATTCGTTTCCTCATTCCTCATTCTTGTTTTTTTTTCCACATACTAAAGAAGCCTGTTAAGTGTTTAAGTTCTTATGTTCCTTCTCTAGTAGCTGTAGACTTTTACGTTGGGAAGGAGAAGAGTCTTGTTCTATTCCATGAATCTTGCCACTTGACCGTCGTTATAGATGTTCTTCTCCCAGTATCATGTTGTAGTAAGTTTCTAGCTACTCATGTATAGGTTGTGTCTCTTATGATTCATCTTGTTTAGTGTGAAAATTGATCTTGAGAGCTAGAAACAAGTCTTTCTAATTGATATTATTCTTGCTTAAGATCCATAGGTTTCATTGGTTAGACCCTTAAAGTGTTTGTTACACTATTTCTGGAAGTTATCCTGACGACAAATAGGAAATGCTATCGATAGACCCCATGCTTCCAGAACTCAAGTTTGCTGGAAGCACCAGTAGCTGTCGACAGATGACATCTGTCTGTCGACAGATGGGCTGGCTTGTCGACAGCCAGACAATATCTATCGACAAGTACTGTTCCCATTCCAGAAAACTGGTTCTGGAAACCAATACCTGTCGGCTATCGACAACCCCTGTCCTGGCCAGTGTTCCAACACCCTTTTATATACAAACTCTTGTTGAAACTTCATGCTATTAACCTAGTAAGTTACCATATTCTTTCCCTTGGTAATTTACTGTTATATCACTACAGAGATCATCCACATTGTGTCCTTTACCCTTCTTTGAATTACTCTTGAGTTTTCCAAATACAAGCACCGTCTAGTTGGTTAAAACTCCCTATGTTCAGTAACTTGAGTTTATAAACCTGATGTCATGAGAGTTTGGATATTGGAGTATCCCTGTTGGATATAAATAAGTCATCATGACAGTTATTTGGGTCCTTGGACCCCACTTGATTATTATGCCTGTGCAAATAGGGCTGGTCCAGTCCTGGGAGGAGCACCCAAATTTGTTTACTGGACGTGCGGAATGATAAAGGACAACTGGATGTTTGGCATTGCATCAATACTGTTTGATTATGGTCATCATGTTACTTGTCCTGTGTGAATATAATTATGAGCCAGAATATGAAATTCATTGTGAACTCCTGAGCATGCTGTATTTCAATACTGCTACTTCAGATTCACTGTCATGTTAAGATGTATAACTATCCTTCTTTATTATCCTGTCAAGTATTTACCTTGATCATCATAAAGTTTAGTCCTTTTGATTTGAGGATTTGAATTCTACTGGACTAGTTAGCTCACACATCCTACCCTTTTCAGGTGACCAAGATGGGGGTGAAGTCTAAAGGGGCATGTGTGCTGAGTGGACTGTCCATTGTCGAGCAACCCAACCTTTACTATTTTTTTTATTAGTGTGAATACAAAATGTAATAAATAATGTTTACTTTTTCTTGCTTCTCACTTAGTTTGTAATGAGGAGTACTTTGTAATAAGACTTCTGCATATTATGTTATGAATGGATAAATGTTGATATTATCTTTTGTGCCTGATTCTGTCACTCCTAATAAATAGACTTTTATTAGGATGTGGCAGAATCACTCTACAAATTCTTTGAAAACCTTATGCAAAGTGAATTTGAAATGAGCATGATGGGTGAGCTTAATTTTTCTTGGTTTGCAAATTAAACAGACCAAGGAAGGTACTCACATCTATCAAACCAAGTACATTTCAGATTTGCTATCTAAATATGGTTTTGACAAGTGTAAGCCTTTAGGAACACCCAGGAGCTCAGGAATTAAGCTTGATAGTAATCCACTTGGTAAGAAAGTAGATCAAAAGATTTATAGAGCCATGATTGGGTCATTACTCTATCTTACTGCTAGTAGACCAGACATAATGTTCAGTGTATGTTTGTGTGCTAGATTTTAGGCTGATCCAAAAGAATCTCATGTTAATGTTGTTAAAAGAATTTTTACATATTTTATAAATACAAGTAAATTGGGATTATGGTATCCCAGATGTTCTAATTTAAATTGCTTGGATATAGTGATGCTGACTATGCTGGATGCAAAATAGACAGAAAAAGCACCAGTGGTACTTATCAAATTCTTGCAGGATGCTTAATTTCTTGGTCTTCCAGAAAATAAAATTCAGTAGCCTTGTCCACTACAGAAGCAGAATACATTACAGTTGGAAGTTGCTTTACACAACTGTTGTGAATCAAACATCAACTGGAAGACTATGGTCATACACTTCATGAAATTCCAATGCTGTGTGACAACACAAGCGCAATCAATTTGACCAAAAATCCAATTCAACACTCAAGAACCAAGCACATTGAAGTCAGACATCATTTCATCAGGGACCGTGTAAGTAATGGAGAAATTTTACTTGAATTTGTCTCTACAGATAATCAATTAGCTGATTATTTACTAAACCTCTCCCTGAAGATAAATTTACTTCAATAAGAAGAGAAATAGGTATGTGCAATCCTGATTAAAAAACTCACTCTTTACTACATGTATGTTCCACTCATTGCAAAAACCTTCTAAGTCCTGGAACTTCGACTTCTCTGAAGTTGGAGTCGTGTACTGCGACTCTCATGAAGTTGGAGTCATGTACTGTGACTCTCATGAAGTCGGAGTTTCGGCACTGCGACTCTTATGAAGTCGGAGTCAATTTTAATTCAAAAAAAAGGGGGCCTTTAAGTTTTCATTTAAAGGGGAATTAATTATAACATTTATTCCTTTAATTCTAGCCGTTCATCTCCTCATCTACGGTCCGTTACATATCCTCATTCTATATTAGGACCTTTCCCTCTTTCATTCCAAATCACCCATTTGAAACGTCTCCGACTCTCCTGTCTTCTTCCTCTTGGTTCTCGTGCCTGTTCTTCACCCCGACGGAACCACCTTCGAAGCATCTGTAGATTTTCACCTCTTCTCTGAAGAAAGGTAAGTTCTTTAACCTCTATGAACCTATTCTACATCTCCTCTACTATCTATCTCAGACTCTTTTCGTCTATTTATCTAGATGGCTTCATCTAGGGCTCCGGAGGGAACTCTCTTTACCCCTGAGCAGTTCCAGTGTTTGTCTTCAGCCAAGGCTTCCATTTACCTAGGGAAGGTTGTAGACTTCGGTCAGCTGACCGGTAGACTTAGTTGGGTAGCAGAAACCCTAGAGGCTATGGGCTGGTCGAGGATCTTCCATATCAATGAACCGATGTTTGAGAGTGCCCTGAAGGCTTTTTACCTCTCCCTCCAAGTTTCAGCAGATGGTTCAGTTATAGGCTCAGTGAAAGGTACGATAATTACAGTTTCTGAAGACTTATTGGTTGAGCTTTTGGATTGCCCTAACTCCGGACATAGAATCAATGAGGTAGTGTCCATGGAGAAGCAGAAATTAGGGGTTATTGGTAGTCTGGGGTCTCTCTCCAAGAAAGGGCTCCATGTCAATGAGCTCTCAGCAGAAAAAAGGATCTTTCACGCCATAATCACAACAATCATCACCCCTAGGGTAGGAACCCATTCTTCCATCACTGCCAGAGACGATAGTTTGCTATTTTGGGCCATTCAGAGGCATAAGGTCAACCCTTATGGACCTCTGCTATTATGTTGGAAAGGATGGCAGGGTCTAAGAATTTGTAGGAGTCTCTCCCTTATGGACCCCTGCTGACCCTAATCTTTAGAAGATTTTCAGTGGATTTGAGTGATGAAATTTCAGTTTCTGTGAAAGAAAAATTGGGCTTTCCACTTTGAGGAGAAGCCATTATATTTTGGAAGATAAGGCACATAATATTTAGTCAAAGGACTCTGTACCCAATTGCTCCCATGATATATTTCAGGATGAGTTACAGAGTTCCTCCTCCATTCCTCAAGTTCAATATCCAATAATCAGAAGAGATGAAGGTAGAGAAGAAGCTACAGTGGTAGATGAAGAAGTCCATGCTATTGCTCCCTCCCAAGAGCAAGATATTCCAGATGACACAATCAATCAAGTGCTCAGGAATTTAAGGGGCAAGGGAGTGGCTCAAGAAGAGGATATTCCCAATTTCACCCCTGTTGAGCCTTCCTTTGGTGAAGAGTATCACCATGTCTTTCCACCACCTGTTGAGACTCGGCCAAGGTCTCAGGGGGAGACTAGTGGAATAGTGGATAATGTGATGGACCTGATAATGAAGCAACAAGAGATGATGTTTGTACTTCAAATGTAGATACAATAAATTGATATCAAGTTTGACTTCATGTCAGAGGAGGTTCAGCAGATGAATGATCTACTCCTACAGTTGGTGTGCCAACAGGGCACTGGAAGCTCTCAAGTTCCCCCACCTACTCAACCTGAAGAGCAGTAGCAGCAACAACCTGAGGATGTGGTTCCACAACCAGAGAAGCATGCAGATTAGTCAGGTGTGGATCCAGTAGCTGTGCAAGATCAGACTCTTCAACAGCAACCTCAGTAGAAGCAAGCATCTGAGCAGTCCTTGGAGCATCAAGATTAGTCCATGGAGGTAGAAACCAATCCTAAGGTCAAAACCTTTAAGAGAAGGGTTAGAAGGAAACTGATGAAGTTTGGTAACCCAGTCTTTCCCTCTCAGCCGTTAACCATTTCTACCACTCCTACTGCTCCAACTCCTCCTCCTGCTACTGACCCAACACCTCCTCCACCTGTTGAACAAACACCTCCAATTCCTTCTCAACCTATTCCTTCTGTCTCCTCTGATCATACTCCTTCCACTTCTCAACCATAAGTATAGCCTCCAACTCCCATCAATACTTCAATTTCTTCATTTCCTTTGAAGTATACTTTCAAGCCTCACATTGTGAAAATTCCCACTCTTCACACTCTAGCTCATCATTTCTTCTCCTCTCTCCCTCTATCCTCAATTTCTTCGGCCAGCTCTACACCTTCACTTTCTTAGATAGTACCAAGTGTGGCACTATCATCTAGAGCAGTCTCTCAGATGAAAGACAACCCTACCTTCCTTCTTCCACCATTCTAGTATGCTTTCATCTATCATTGTGAGTACCATATGAATCTCTTTAAAGAACTTCTTTCCATCAAGGCCTTTCTTGAAGTCCATGGGATGTCAGCCTACAAGTTTGAGGACTGGCTTCCTACCTTACTTAAAACTTTAGAATTCCTTTTGGCTGATGTGAACCTTATTGCATAGAAAAGCGATAGTCTCTCCTCTGAAGAATTTTTGGATCTATACCCTGGTGAAGTCGAAATTTTTTCTACTGCCAAGATTAGGAACCAATTTCTGACTGTTCCTCTTCACCTGAATCTTAGGTTCTTTGACCTTTTTGGCAACCTCATTAAAGAGCTCCAGACCAGTTATAGCAGAATGAAGGTATTTAATGAAGAAAGATTCAGAATGGGTTTGCCAGATGTCAATAAGGGGCATTGGGACATGCTTATTAAAGGGAAAAGAGAAATTACTCCTTCAATGACTATTGGATTGCCCTCTGGATTGCACCCAAATCTGGTAGGTGCTATTTCATCCAGGAAACAGTTTGCCCAAGTAGTGTTCAACAAACATATCAGGATAGCAGCCAGATTCAAGATCAAGTACAACATCAAGCTATCCTTCCACCATTTTACTATGATGCATGCACCCAAGAACTCTCAGTACATGAAAGATTTCCAGCACAGCTTTGCAGAATCTGAGAGGTTGAATGAAGATTAGTGGGCAGCAGCTAGGGTTGCAAATGAACCAATACACTCGACAAGTAGCTCGAAACTCAGCTCGATAAAAACTCGACTCGGCTCGTTTATTAGATAACGAGCCAAGCTTGAACAAATATAAGTTCGATTCATAATGAGTCGAGCCTGAACAAAGATATGCTCGACTCGAATACGTTCGCGAACAACTCGTTAAGATACTCGATAATTTGCTCGTTAAAATACTTGATTAGTTACTCGTTAATATACTCGAATTATATTAATTTATTATTATAAATATGGAAATATTAATATTTATTTATTTTTAAATTTTTTGTTAAGGTACGAAATACTTATGAATATTAAAATGTAAAAGATTAAATATGAGGGTGTAAATACACAAATTATGAAAGGAAGGGCTGTAGACGAACTAATACACTCGACAAGTAGCTCGAATTCGACACGGATGTTACTCGAATTTGGCTCATTTAATAAAGTAAACGAGTGAAGCTCAAACAAAAGTTTAAGCTCGTTTCATAAACGAGCCGAGTATGAGCAAATGCCTACTCAGCTCGTTTAAGCTCGTGAACAAGTTCGTTTAGTTTTTTAATTATAAAAATTATAAATATAGTTGTTAAATATTTTAAGCATTATACTAAAATAATTAAACAAGTAACTTATGAAGGATCTTGGGGTATGACCTTGAAATAAGATAAATTTAGGTCTTATAAATAATTAATTTTTTACTTGTAAATTTAATTGGGCTTATATTATAATATATATATATATATATATAGATATATATATATATACTCGCAAATTCAATTGAGCTCGTTAAGATACTCGTTAAGGGCTCGAACTCGAGAGTATTTAAACGAACCAAGCTTGAACAACCATTTTCAATACTCGATAAAGCTCGAGCTCGATTAAAATTAATAATGAACAGAACTTGAGCAGCATAATACTCGGCTCGACTCAACTCGTTTACACCCCTAGCAGTAGCTTATCCAGAAGAAAATGCTGAATGCAGAAAACTCAAGCTATCTCCCTCAGTCTATCTCTGTAAGGGATATGAGACACTTTGGAAGTCTGTCTCTCACAAATGGATACAGAGATATCTTGTGTATTATCAAGCCAAGGAAGTAGCTCACTCCCAGGGTCTCCACTGGAACATCACAATTCATGAGTTCTTGCACAAGGCAGCTAGTAAGAAGTTTATACCTCTTAGGAGAACCTTGTGCAATGATAACTATCATAGGAGAGTCAACTGGTAGTGTAGAACCCCGTAAATTTAATAAAAATAATAGTTCAACTCTAATTAATATACCCAAATGATCCACGAAGAAATTCGTGCAACGAAAAATCCAATTGGCCAAGTATAAGTCACATTGTGACTTATTATCCAAATTAAGAAACCTTTCGGTAATCCATTATCATGTGATCATAAATCAAGTTAAAAATGACGAGAAGACATCTAACGACATGTATTGATAACCCATTATCAGAATTGGGCCAATGGACAACTTCTAGCCCAAGAGTAAAACCAAGCAAGAAAAATACATAGAAATTCGTAACCCTACTTGAGCTGAAAATGGAAGGAGGCAATTAGGGTGAAATCAAAGGTAATTAGACCATTATGGTAACCCAAATTCGTGCCTATCCATACTAGGAGGTTTCCTAAAACCCCCAAACCACTCCAATTGGGATGGGAATCCTTCAAGCAAGGAAGATCCAACCCCCCAAAAATCGCAACCCACTTTCCTTGTTCCATTAGGACTCCTAAAGACCCTAGAAGCTTAAATACTCTTCCCAAAACCCTTGGGAATGAGTTTACCAATAGTTGGGGTCGTGAGTAGCAGCTCTTGAGCACCAGTGGAGGAGGAAATTGCCCCCTACCAGAGCACTTCTTCCCAGTTGCGTTCTGCATCGATCTGTGCAGAGAACCCTTCTTAGAATCGACCAAGGGTGAGTAAAACCTTGACCAAACCATGCAAGGCTTTTACCCCTGGAAAGAGGGTTGAGTCTAGTTTCTAATGGCACTATTTTTCCCAATATTTATTCAGTGTGCCGGGAGTATTAAGCGTTCTCCTCCAAGCAGTCAGAGCGAGGGCTTTCTGAAGAACGAATCTTATTCAACTCAAAAGTAGGTTATCTCGGGCCAAACTAAATCAAATCACATACCAACGTGTAGTTCATCAAGTCTACTTTCATGTGCATGTGTTTTCCCCAAGTTTCTCGAACATAAATAGAGTATCTAGAGTTTTCCAAAGGTCGTGCATGTTTAGGGCTTTTCATGTTCAAGTCATTTCTCGTGCATCTCGAGACCAAATCATGTGAAACCAAAACCATAGTTCACATCTACCATTTGTCCTCGACACTTTTCATGCTAAGAGTTTCATCTAAAGATCGCTATACTTCGAGTTATAAGTCTATCATGAAAGGTTGTAGCATTTTTTCTAGGTTTCGGGCAAGATCCAAGAACGCGACCACTCCAAACGACGCGTTTCTGTGCCCACACCGATTCTGTGCCATCGAGTCGATGTCTGTACCGATTACCTCAAATGCGTCCATCGCGACCGACGCGTTTCTGAGTCCACATCGATTCTGGTTCCACATCGACTCTAACAGTAACGACTCTATTTGTGACCGTCACCACACGATTCTATCAATAATCGATCTCACATCGACTCTGGAAGGAATTGATCTCGCATCGACTCTGAAAGGAATCGATCTCGCATCGACTCTAGAAGGAATCGATCTTGCATCGACTCTGGAAGGAATCGATCTCACATCGACTTTGGAAGGAATCGATCTCGCATCGACTCTGGAAGGAATCGATCTCACATAGACTCTGGAAGGAATCGATCTCGCATCGACTTCGGAAGGAATCATTATCACATCGATTCTGTTTGTACTCGTTCTCACATCGACTCTGACAGTAATCATTCCTACATCGATTCTATCTGTGATCATTCTCACATCGATTCTATTTGTAACCGTTTCCACATCGACTCCCACATTGATTTCCTGTTGTACATCGACTCCGTGTGTAATCGTTCTCACATCGATTCTATTTGTAATCGTTTCGACACTTATTCTGTTGGTAATTGTTCCCACATCAACTCCGGTAGTGAACGTTCTGACATTGATTCGTGTTTCTGTGTCTGCAAGCCGATGTCTGCATCGATTACCATGAAAGCGTCAGTATAAACTGTCACATTTCTATTCCAAATCGATCTTTCATGTTAACTGTCCATAAACACGACTGGTGAGTCTGTCGCGATTTAGAAACTTTGTACAGAGTCTTGTTTTGACCGTATACTGCTCTTTGAAGAACGACAACTAAATCCGTCGTAATTTTTAAAGGCCAACCCGAGACTGTTTTATTGAGTTGTATGGTCAACTGTATGCATATCCTATTGTTACATCATGTCATGTAGCTATTCAACGGCCTAAAAATGATCAACCAACATGAAAGTCATAAGAATATGAACATCTATTCTAAGTGTTCTAATTGATTGTCTGACTTCATCTACATGTGATTAATATGAGCTAAAGTCTGCCTTGTCCATAATTGAAAAGTGATTATATGCTAAAAGTACTGCAACCATGTGATAGATTGAATTGCATACATGTCCTTGGAGATAGAGTGCACTTCCTCTCTTCTCTTGTTCTTATGAGTGTGATTTATAATCTTGACTAAAATCATTAATGTAAAGAGTGAACCAAAGTATAAATCGTGCTGTTATGCTGCCAAAATTATCTCTCGATTATTGTCATCATGAAATCATGTTCACATGACTTGCTACTCTTGACATCATCATCATCATGAACATGACATTACCATTGCTTACATATTGAAACTCTTATATGGGCCATGAATGACTGTGGGTATCTATATTTGAAAATAGTGAGATGCTGACAGGGCACGACATGTGTCCAAGGGCTCCAGTCTAGCCCCAATGACGGCGAGTCATAAATATACTATTAACAATAGGGTATAATGATTACTGGCGTTGCATCTGCACTAGGAGTACTTGCATGTTGAATTCTAGATACAATAACCACATACACGTGTCCTAGTGTGCATTTCAATGTGGATCTTTCCTTGGTGTACATTAGTGTCTTCGTGCCTGATTAGTGAATCATGTTAAAAGTTCGTGCTTGCTTGCTTGTGTGATATGACCATCTTGCAATTATTGCAATTAAGTGATATCTTGCGTACTTGTTACTTGCCACTCTATTGATAGCTCATGCTTGTTATACCATCCTAGATCTTGCTCCACTATTATCATTCAATCTATCTTGTTCAAGTATCATGTTTAATGAGTTCTATTCGCACATGCATATCTTCATAATCATGCTTACCTAGTTCTAAATTGCTAATTACTTATATCATTGCTCGCACATTGAGATGTAAATCCTGCTGGGCTAGTTTGTTCATTCCCTACTTTTAACATTCTAGGTGACTATGAAGTACAAGAAGGAGAACCAGTTGAGGATGGGAATGCGTCTGAGTGATGAGCGTTCCAACACATGAGTCTATCTATAGTTAGAATGAGTGTTAGATTGATGCAGTAGGAAGTGAGATTAAATGTAATCTTTCTTTTATTGAGTCTTAGTCCTGTTATTCAATATTTAAAGAGTTGTACCAATTCCATTTTGAAACAATGAGTTAATATTTGAACACAAGTTTGATTGAGTTCATTATTTGGGCCCTATTATGATGTTGTGTTGATACGCATTTAGTACTTGCTAGCTAGAGGCCTATTTGCCGGCTGCTCACATCTCGGAATATCGACTTGAATTCTCAACAATATTATCCGCTGCAAAATTCTCGAGACGTGATAGGTATCATCGCCGCCACATTAAGTCCTATAAGAAAACTCCCTTTGTAGGACCCTCCTATGACATAGATGTTTCCAAGTTTCTTTACATCTTTCCTAGCAATGAGCAGAAGCTATGGGACTTACTTCAGCCCTTCTTTGCTCAAATCACTCCTTCCCTCTATCTTCCTAGTTCCTCTTCTACTTCATGAATGTAAAATGTTCTTGACAGATATCAATATAGATCTAGTTCTACACATCTTTGTGTATCTATCTTTCTATCTCTCTCTATGTGTATCTTTTATCCTTTCTGTTAATGTCACAAAGGGGGAGAAGAGAGAAAAAACAAAAAACTAAAGGTTTTGTTCTACACTTGTACACTGGAAATAAGAGAGAATAGAAACAATTCAAATTTTTGGTTTTTACTGTTTATTTAAAAGTTTTTGTCATTAACAAAAAGGGGGAGAATTGTTGAGCAACTATCTTAAAAAATATTGCTAAACATTAATCATTATGTTTTTTGTTATGACAAAATCTTTTAATATCTCCCAAATCATTTTATTGATTTATACCACAATTTATGAAAATTAATATGACAATACAAAGGCTCTCGTATATAATATTATACTATATATTAGCCAAAATTTATGCACACAAAATTCAAGTATCAACATTGTCACACAAAATTTCTCAAAGTCCACAGCGTATACTGTATATCATACTAACTCTGACTCTAGACTCCGACTTTAGAGAAGTCGAAGTATTGTATCAATTGATGAACAAACGGGTCGTCCTCTGACTTTAGAGAAGTCGAAGTTTGTATAACTCCGACTCTAAAAAAAAGTCGAAGTCGAACCTTCTCCAACTTCTGAATAGTCGAAGTCTTTTCTATTACAATTTCACTCCGACTATTGAAAAGTCGAAGTATGATATCGATTGATGAACAAACTTGTTCTACTCCGACTCCTCAGAAGTCGAAGTCTGACATCTATCATATCTCACTGCGACTTCTATGCAGTTGAAGTATTATTAAATCTCACTCTGACTCTTTGAAAGTTGAAGTATAATATATCAACTTCTGTGTTCTTGTACTTAAATAATTTTTTATGTATTTGTCATTTCTTACATAACCCAATAAATTATAATCATTTCAATGGTTTTCTTTATTCCTTTGGGTTCTCTTATGAATATAAGTTTCTTGTATGATCCTTATGATTATTCCCCTGCTATCATATTTCAAATATCTTTTTTAGCGAGAAAATATCTTATTTAAATATTACTCTCATTCTAAATGTCCTTTTTAAATCTATAAGCTTTGTATACTTGTTGCCTCTCTCACTGTCAGAAAGACAGTTCTATCTCTGTTCAACAGATGGTCAAGAGTTTAATGCAATTGTAGATATAAGCAGCATGGGTTATCTGTCAGAGCTCACCTACCACTGTCAGAACTCCATGACTTTCAGGAAAAGGCCTTATGTTTCCCATACAACTGTCTGTCTATCTTTAAATTTTCTGAACATCTCTATTAGAACTCTTTTTTACTATATATATTTTCTATCTCACCTACCTCCGAAAGAATGGAGGTACCTGTGTCTTTCATGTCCTCCCAGGCTTGCAGAACATTAATGAAGCTTGCTTAGCTTTCAGTCTTGAGCATGAAGTTTACATAACATTAATGAAGTTGTCCATCAAGCCATGAAGCTACCTACATAGCCTGAAGACGTTGAGACTCTAAGAACTGAAGGACTGATGATTATAATAGAAGTCTCAAGGTGTCAACATCCAAGGATCAACGACTATCCTTCAAATGGCTAGTTTCTAACGTTTAGTTTCAAACGAGAAGTTCAAGCCTCTGAAGCTCATATATATAGCTTAAGTTTGAACCAGAAGGACACACTGAACTCCAATCAGAAATTGCAAGCAACAAGAGTCACCACAAGCTTACCTACTGAAAAGAGAAAGATAGCTGCTACTTCAATCCTCGACTTCCAAGCTCTCTTGTTTTTAGAACTCTTTTCTTCTTGGGTGGAATTCTGTAATTGTAGATCTTCTTAGTCCACCCTCTTAGATTCAGAAAGATCTAGAGTTCAAAGTCCTACTTGTAACTCTTTCTGATTCTCTGTGTTTGCTCATTCTTCTGAGCAGACACACAAATGTTTTCATTTCTGTGTTACATAACCCGCAGGGGGTTTGTTCCCTGCAATGCCCCTCTTGTGAAGGGAAGACCTACTAGTGTAGGTAGTCTTTGTACCCCTTGGTAAAAGGAAGACTTGCTTGGGAGCAAGTGGGTTGTAATACCTCTCAGGATAAGAGAAGGCCAAGTATTCTTGGCAGTTAGTGAAATCCCAAGAGGTTACTTGGGGGCTGGATGTAGGACTTCCATGTGGGAAGGGCTGAACCAGGATAAAATCTCTTGTGCAATTGTGTGATTGTTTCCACCAAGTTCTCACTTGTTTCACACACACCACATTAAGTACTAACAACTCTATTTAGTGTTATCTATTTTCAGATAAATTTTAAAAGTGCAAGAAGTCCTATTCACCCCCTCTAGGACATCTAAAGAGCCATCCCGATCCAACAATGATTTTTTAAAAATAACAGATAACATTTAAATTAGATTGAAAAGAATAAGAAAAACTGCATACCATCCTACTCAACAATTGGATTAGAGCATGATTTTCGATTATGCCCTTTCCCTTTGCATCTAGAGCATGTATATGTCATTTTTTCTTCTTCTAATGCTTGTTGAGATAGAATCCTCTTCTTTTTGGGTCAACCTGATTTTCTCTTTGTTGTAGGAGGTTTGATCTAAATGTCATCAACAATTGTATCTAGTTTATCTACATCTGAGATTGGGTGAATAGTCTCCTTATAACAATTAGAATAACACTCATTATTGGAATACATAGAACAATACTTCTCCATATTACCTCCTATTTTATGTACCACTGCACCAACAAGCTTACATGCTAATCATGAGACTTGCCATTCCCTACAAGTGCATGTACCATCATGTAGATTAACCACATGGAAGGCCTACTAACAACTTTGAAGACAACATCGTTTGAACAATTGACATGAATACCGCGAGATGAATCCATTAAATTCTTCACATAAGCATCATTTTTGGGCACAATCGTGTTTCCCAATCAACACATTTGTTCCTCCTTTTATATGACATTTCCATAATCTGATTATGAATACGATCCACCATAGCTAAAATAGGTAGATGCCTTGCTTCAAGAATCCAAGTATTAAATGATTCAGCAGCATTTGAATACATCTCACCATATCTTTCACCTTCAAAAAATGTGTTTGACCAATAATTTGGATTTGACTCTCTAGACTATATTTCAGCTTGTACATTTAATTCACGCATTTCTTGCATGGCTTTCTCAAAGTCCATAACTCTTAGGGCATATGCTGCTTGGCTAAGAAGCTGGAGAAGTGTATCTTTTGTTGCTTGTGAGTATTTTCCTCTTAAATGCTTTGCAAAATTATCTTGCAAATGCCGCAAGCAAAAAGCATTGTAGGATGTAGGAAAAACATGTGGAATGGCTTGAAGTAAACCTTTGCACCTATCAGAGACAAATGTTAATATGTGTTCTGGAGAAACATTTTTTTCAAACAATTCAAAAACCATTCCCAAATTTTCTCATTCTCTGCATCACAAGCAGCATATGCAAGAGGAAAAAGTTTACTCTCACCATTAAGTGCAGTAGCAGTAAGAAGTTTATGATACTTATCCTTCAAGAATGTACCATCCAAAAAGAGAAGTAGCCTACATCCCCGATGAAAGCCAACCATACATGCATAAAAACATACAAAAAATCTTCTGAAGTGACCTTCGCTAGTGACTTCAAGCTCCACTACACTACCTGGATTAGATAAGTCAACTGCATTCTTATACCAATGTAATTGATCAAATGAACATCGCTCATCACCATGAAGGCTCTTATATGTAACATCCTTTCCAAGCTATGCTTGATGATAAGGCACATCAACACCATACTCCCTAAAGATATCCTTCTTAATATGTATAGGTCGATATAATGGTGTATCCTTAAATTTTTCTATTACGATAGAGCTGACCCATTTCTTGGTTGCTCTAGGACACCTTTGGGTGCTCAAGCCCCCTCCACATGTACATTGTTCAATGATTTGATCTTAAATTGAGGTCCACACCCAATTCTAATTGCATGTAGACTCCATTGACAAGTTGTAACTTTACATGCAACAGTAACTTGTGCTTGCTCATTCCTAATGAAGTGCTAATCAAATGCTCTTGATAGCATACCTACTGAGGTCCATACGGAGTTTCTCAACACTGGTAAATGTTTGATTAGAAGAATGGATCAAATCATGCCATAAATCACTTCTAGGTCTCATCTCTTCACTTGAATTCCTAGAACGAGTATGTATCACATTATCAGAGATAGAAGATTGCTCATTAAATGGTCTACAAGTAAGACACACATAAAAATATAGAAGAATTATTATATCAATTTTTTTTATATAAAATGTTATTCACCTGTAACTTATGACTTCCTCTGAGGCTTCAATTTGAACTTGTACATTCATCACTTTACATCCAAGCATAATATGCATATCAAACATCCGATCAATGTCTGTCCCATTCACATCCTCATCATGGAATGACAATTTTCTGGGATCATGCACTTGAGTTCCACTTGTTCCCTTATAAGTGACCATCTATTGCAAACTGTTGAACCACTCTTTTATATATCTCATGTTTTGGTGATAACTAAAACTCATGACTAATCTTTATCTTATGATTTGGTGATACCTAAAACTCATATCTTATAGTTGATCTAAAAACTCATGCAATTCAGTTATAAGTATGAACTTTCATGCATCTACATAAATAATCTTCAAATGCACTATAGTAATATCATAGAAAAAATATATGTTATAAACGCTATTGAATGGCGCATGTTCTGACTGCTCAGATTTTTTTCTATGTCCACAGCATATACATTGTTATCATACTGAATTCGACTTCTGAAATTCGACTTCTGGAATCCAACTTCCAAGTCTAGGTTACAATTCGACTTCTAAAATCCGACTTCTGGAATCCGACTTCCAAGTCTATGAGTCACAATCCAACTGCTGCAATCCGACTTCCAAGTCTATGAGTCACTCCAACTTCTGAAAATCGAAGTTGCCATATCAACTGCTGTTAAAATTCAAAATATCTTTTGGCGCCCAAACAAATACAAAGTTCAAATGAAAATGTACTTCACATGAATATCTTTTTTGTTTCTCTTCTAAATAAAGATTTCTTCTGTCCTCTGTCCTTCAATGTAGGAAAAGTGTTGTCAGACAAAAAGTGTTTACCTACCACTTCTGGACTACAGCAGAAACATGGAAGAAAGACAAGGTATGGGCTTTCTGACAGAAACACCTTTCAGTCTGACTTTGCCATCTATGCCTACAGATCTACACCTAATATCTATTAGATAGAAATAGAAGAAAAGAAGAAGAAGAACAGAAAGGCAACGGCTACAACAATTCCAACGGATCCAAGAGTTCCAACGGCTATCTCTCAATAGATCTGTTCAAAGCTACTCTATAAAAGTTGAAGCAAGGCTGAAGAACAACAAGGAGAGCTTTTCTGAAGATCATTAAAAGAGTGTACATCCAGTGAGAAGCCTCAACTCCACATACACTTAAAGCAAGAGAGAAAGAGCTCGAGCCCAAGAAGAAGTGTGTAAGCAACCATCTGAAGTCTTCAAGCTTTCAAGCTCCTTCCTCTCTTCACTCCCTCTACTCTACATTGTAATTTTGGGGAGAGTCTTTCAGCTGAGAGTTTCTGAGTTAGAATCCATCCTTGTAAAACTCTCAGTCTGATCTTTTTCTCTCTAAAAAGAGTTCTGTCAGGCTGTAGGACTATTTATAGTAAGCCTCTTCCTATGTGAAGAGAAGGCTAGTGGGGTACTGGTGGGTTGTGTCCAGCTAAGGGACTATTCAGTATAGCACCCAGCTGGGGGTTTAAGTCTAGCAGAACCGCACTAGGGTTTGTTCCAGGAGGTTAGCTTCTTGACCTGTAATAGAAGTGAGTATCCTTCCTACTCAAAAAGGAAGAGGACCAACAGGGAGCTGGGGGTTGTATATCCTTGGGGGGATTGTACCTCGGTTAGTGAAATCCCAAGATTTTACTTGGGGACTGGATGCAGGTCTTCCTTCTGTGAAGTACCGAACCAGGATTAAAATCCTTTTGTTCTTTGTGTGATTGTCTATTTGCTTCCGCACTGCTACTCTTTATCACACACTATCACATAACTAACCAAAGTTTTTTTTAAGTGGTAAATTTATGTGTTTTAAGTTTCTGTTTGTGCAAAAAATATATTCACCCCCCCTCTAGATAGATTGTTGTCGTACCAAAAGGACCAACAAGTGGTATCAAAGCGGGTTTTTGAACATTCAAAGAAGTTCCAACGATCTTAGAGCAAAGATCCATGGCAGCTCAAGGATTTGCTGAAGGCCAATCTGTCAACAGACCACCCTTGTTCGATGGTGAAGATTACAACTACTAGAAGACAAGGATGGAATTCTTCCTTCAAGGTTATGATTATCAACTATGGACCATCATAGAAGAAGGAGATCTGGTAGTCCTCAACCCAAGAGAAGAATGGACGGATAACGACAGAAGGATGCTGTCCCAGAATAGTAAAGCAAAAAATCTAATATGTTGTGCCCTGACAAGAAGCGAATTCAATAGGATCTCAGCATGCAAATTAGCAAAAGAATGTGGGACAAGCTAAAGCTCACATACGAAGAACAGACAAAGTCAGAGAAACCAGGAATTGACATCTTGGTCACTCAATATGAGAAGTTCCAAATGATGACAGGTGAGACCATTACACAAATGTATAGCATTTACTGACATTACTAATGGTCTTGTAGGGCTTGGAAAGATGTACACCGGAGATATGGTAAGAAAAATCCTCAGATCTTTACCAGCCAGTGGACTCCAAAAGTCACAGCCATCGAAGAAGCTAATGACCTTACAACTATGTCATTAGAAAAGCTGATAGATCACTGATGGCACATGAGATCAACATGGAGCGACTATCTGAAAGCTCATCCAAAAGAAATTTACTAATGCTTTCAAAGTTATAGTTGCTCCTTCCTCCTCTTCTTCTAGTTCAGAAAATACAGGTTCTGAAGACACTGATGTAGATGATGTACTGTCCAAACTTCAGAAGATCCTCAAGAAGAAAAAGAAAAATGGATCAAGGCAGATCCAAAAGAAGGAGAAAAACAAAAAAGAACTAGTCTGCTATGAATGCAGAAAATCTGGACATCTAAGACCAGATTGTCCAAAACTTAAGAAGATTGGTCAGTCAGAAAAGTTCAAGAAAAAGCACAAGAAATTCAAAAGAAAAGTAATGGCTGCTGCTTGGGACAATGAAGAAGTCTCCACATCAGATTCATCAAGCTCAAATTCAGAAAAGGAGCAGGTAAGTCTAGCCCTCATGGTAGGACTAGATGAGGTACATTCTAACTCTCTTTTGATTCTTGCACAGATTCAGAATCGGAATCTAAAGATTTAGAACAAGTTTTTAATGAACTTTATGATAAACACAAGGTTGTTGCAAAAGAATTAAAAAATATCAAGAGCAACCTTACTTGTTTGGAAAACACTAATTCTGATCTTAAATCAGAAATAGAACAATTGGAAAAACAATTGATAGAAAGTAAATATAATATTCTCTTTTGAATGAAAATTTAAGGAGCAAGAATAATAAAAAATTAGAGTTAGAATAAAAATTGAAAACTCTAACTGAAGAAAATCTTTATTTAAAGGAATCAGTTAGAAAATTACAAAAGGAAAACTTCTCTAGCTCTATGCTTAAAATGCTCTAAAACTGATAACAATAAACAAGGCCTTGGATACAAACCTTCTAAAAAGGAAAACAAGTTATAATGTCTAAAATTATCCATTGCCAAAATTTGTAAAAGACACCAGATGCCTGAGAAAAATGCCCCTGTAACAAACAAGTTCTATCAAAAGAAAAATGTTTCTAAAAATGTGTTCTAAACAGATATCACAAAGACAATAAGAACCACAAAACAAATTATATTCATTGTTGTTCTCATTGCAATAAATTAAGACTCACAGTAAACACCTGCACAATCAGGCACCTAGTATGGATTCCGAAAGGATATTTTCATGCATCTAACCATCAAGGACCCAAAAAGATTTGGGTACCTACTTCTGAATAAGATGTTTGTAGGACAACCTTGAAGCATCAGGAACAAAAGATGCTCAAGGCATTGGTGACTGCTGGCTCTTCATCCAAATCACATCTAAAAGGGGAGTAGTCACAGATCTGTATTTAATTTTATGGTCATACTAACAATGTTTGCAAGTTTTTCTTAAAGATAAATACAGGCAAAAATCTTGAAGACTTGACAAACAACAAGTGGATATGTCACGCCCCGACGCAGAATATCGGAACGCGAGGCAGTTGCAAGAAAAGGGTATAGAGCGAATACTAGACATCAAACCATTTCAAATGATAATGATAAAGCAATTCATTTCATTAATACTTTTCAATGTCTAGTTACAACCACTAATATCAGAGCCAATCTATAGGGCCCGATTACATTGAAAGAAGGCAAAAGACTAAACTTCAAACCTAACTACTACCACGCTAAACAAAACAATAGGACACTAGGTACTCATGACATCACTCCAGGTCGTTCCGTCCTCTTGAGTGTATGGTTCATCCTCGGTCTCACCTGAGAACACAATGACAAATACGCAGGGTGAGCGAACATCGCCCAGTAGGACTTAAATCTCAGGCTCAAGCAGGCTTTAAGTAATTAATGCATTAGAGGTAGAGTAACTAATGACAGAACGGAAGAGAGTGTCAAGTAAAAATATCGCAGGACAGTACTTGAACGAAATAGCAAGACTTTCCAATATAGACTTACCAAGAATAGCACAAGTGTCGGGAATAGCACAATAATAGCAAGATGGCACAAGGTCAAGTATAGCAAAATGGCCATAGTACAGATAGCACAACGAGTATAGCATAGCACAATGAGTATAGCATAGCACTTGGTTGTCAATGAACAACGAGATAACAAAGCACTTTTGATTGTCATTTAGATAGTCGAGATAGATAGCACTTGAGTGTAATGCCAAACACTCTGATCATTTAACTCCCATGGGCACTAGCACTTTCGGGCGCACATCCCAGGACTAGATCGGGCCCTTTATATATTGCCATGCATTAGTTATATTGTTTATCTTTAGACAATCAGTCAATGGCCAATATAGAGTACCAAGAAGTAGATGAGAGCACTAGATGAATAGACGAGATAGTAGAGTGAACGTGAATAGATGAGCGAGTAGAGTATAGATGAGAGTTAGTGGACCTTGCACATGAAACATCGAGTAACGAGCGATAGTAACCGTTGCACAACACGCGCACATGGTGTTGGCAGTCAGGCAGAACTCACGACCTTACCACTGGCCATGTTAAGCACAGGTCCAGAGGTCCGGCGTGATTCAAGACGAGAGTGACATTCTAATAGCCGTTTGGACCATATTGATCCCTAATGGGTGTAACAGGTGTTAGGGTACAACCGGCTCGTCGACCATGTGGGAATCCATGGACAGAGGAGACTTACGGAGGCCTTGAACAAAGACTTACTAGTCCGACAGAAGAAGTATCCGACGGAGAGTTCGTCCAAGTCAAGAGAGAGTGTGTATATAGAAACAAGTGCTCGATGTTCTAGAGGAATTCTAGAACAGTGGAGCATCGATATCGGTGTTGCCAAAACATCGCGAGAAATGATAGACCAGTATATTTAAAATAGGGTAATTCAATTACATAAATTACCAGATGTATTATGAAATAATTCATGCCAATTTATGCCATAATTGGATGTTTAAAGTGTGTGTAAGTGTCATGAAATTGTAGATAGAAAAGATCCTATGCATGTATTTTAATTATACATAAATGTTCAATTTATAACATGTGTTATTTTCTGTGTGTATGACTGTTAAACAAGAGTACAAACACTGTAGATAATCAAGCATTGCTGAGGCAGGGGGGTTTCTTGCAAAAAGAACCCAGATCGCGACATACCCTGGTGAGGGTCGCGACGGGGTCAACTGAGATCGCGACGGGTGCTTGTACGGGTCGCGACAAGCTTAGTCTGGTCGGGCAAAAGATCGCGACGACAGGCCTATCGCGATCAGATCGCGACAGAGGTCACTGTCGCGACAGATCTTGTGAACACGGCCTGTCGGGCTGTCACGTTCACAGGGTCTTTGCCCGAGTCTGACATGGAAAGGACTTTACATTGGATTGCGGGCCAGAACTTACCCTATTTGACACAGGGTGGTTCAGAAAATCACAACTAATTGTATAGTCAACAAAAAATCATGAAACCAGTTGCAAAACGACCTAGACATGCATGGGTACTTACAATAAATAGGAATTGGAAAACAATCAGGATTTAGACATGTTTTAAACATGGGTATTCATGATGAACATGAAACAGTACATAGTTGAGATCAACGATTAAATTCACAAGATAGGATGAATAAAATTTAGGGCTTTTAGGGGCAAAAGATGCCTGACATGCATCAGTTCCTTCAGTAAAAATCTCGTGGCATGGGGTTGAGTATACAAGGAGATCAAGAATTAAGAAGAGGGTTCGGGGTCATGTCAGTTGTAGAACATGAAAAATCAAGAACAACAGATATGCTCGATGGAAAATTATGAAACCAAAGGGCTTTTGTTCCTGATGGATGAGACATCTACAGAAGAAGTTTCATGGTTTATGCTTGTGAGAATGTCTACCTTTGATCGTTTTCCTCTTCTAGGGTTAAGACTTGAAGAACTCGGGGAAGAACTTGAGAGATCCTTCCTCTCCACGAATTCTCCTCCTCTTGGCCTCTCCTCCTGGTCCAGGAACCTCTTGGCACGAGCTAGGGCCGGCCATGAGGGTTTAACATAAGTATTTAAGCTTCTCCCTATTCCCTTTCCTAGTTTAAGCCTAACTCCTATTAAATTCCGAATTTCCTATTTTCCTCTCTCCTTTTTAAGCAAGAGATCTCCTATTTGGGTTGGGAGAGAGGGAATTTCGTGGCCAATCAATTGGGGTAGGTTTAGGAATACAATCCTAATTCAAAATAGCTATTTAATGCATTAAATATCTCTTTTCTATTTTAGTAATATTTTAGTTACGAATTTTGGCTATTTCTCTATTATTCCCCTTCTTAAAATTTCTATTTTAGCCCACTCATTATAATGGGTCAATATAGCGAAGCCCATTACTTCTTTTCTTTTAATGGGTTTTATTTAATTCTCTCTTATTTGATTTCCTAGTTGATTTAATACATCTTCCTTTTATTTGATTTTCTAATTAATAATATAAATATTTAATTTTTTTCCCATAAATTTAGGGTTGCTACATCCTCCCCCTCTTAAAAAGAATTTGGTCCCCAAATTCATGTGATCATTCAGGAGAAAATGTCTTACCGAAAAGAGGGGGATAGTTCCGTCTGATGATTCCTTCCGGTTCCCAGGTTGCCTCTTCCACTCCACGATTATTTCATAGGACCTTAACCACATGGATGGGATGGTTCCTGAGTTGTTGTATCTTCCGTTCCAGTATCTTGACTGACTTCTCTTCGTACGTCACATCTTTGTTCAATATCAACTTCTCGTGGCGAATGATGTGCGTGGGGTCGTACACATATTTCCTAAGCATGGAAACATGGAACACATTGTGTACACATGACAAATCCGATAGCAACGCCAGCCGGTATGCAACCTCACCAACCCTTTCGAGTACTTCAAAAGGACCGATGAATCTAGGGCTGAGCTTTCCCTTTACACCAAATCTTTGGATGCCACGAGTAGGTGACACTTTTAGGAACACATGATAACCCACTTGCAATTCCAAATCTCGCCTTCTTTTGTTGGCGTAGCTCTTCTGTCTGGATTGGGCAATCTTGAGCCGGTCTCTGATTACCTGAATGTCCTTCGTTGTCCGTTGCACCATGTCTGGGCCTAGCCATTGCTGTTCTCCAACCTCATTCCAGCATGCAGGGGATCTGCAATTCCTTCCGTAGAGTGCTTCGAACGGTGCCATCTTGATACTCGCCTGGTAACTGTTGTTATAGGCGAACTCAATAAGAGGTAGGTGCTCATTCCAATAACCTTGAAAATCTATAGTGCAAGCTCTCAACATGTCTTCCACTATTTGGTTGGTTCTTTTAGTTTGCCCATCGGTTTGTGGATGGAATGCGGTACTAAAGTTGAGTTTAGTACACAGTGCACCTTGCAGTCCTTTCCAACAATGAGATGTGAATCTCGAATCTCAATCCGAAACAATAGATGATGGAATGCCATGTAGTCTTACAATCTCCTTGACGTATAAGGCAGCTAGTACCTCTACTGACCATTTACTCTTTATAGGCAGAAAGTGGGCGGATTTGTTTAGTCGGTCCACAATGACCCATATGGCGTCAAGTCCACCACGAGTCTTGGGTAAACCCATGATGAAGTCCATGCCAATACTTTCCCATTTCCATTCCAAAATATCAAGCGGTCTGAGTACACCAGCAGGGCGTAGGTGTTCCGCTTTTACTTGTTGGCAAGTAAGGCAGTGAGCGGCATGTTCAGCTACCTCTCTTTTCATTTCATGTTCGCCACCAAAACGTTCTTTTCATATCTTGATACATTTTGGTACCTCCTGGATGAATAGTATACCTTGTCTTGTGAGCTTCATCCATTAGTCTTCTCTTTAGTTCTTCATTGTTGGAACACATGTCCTTCCTTGAAAGACAAGCCTTCCGTCTTCAGTCATTGCAAAGTCCGATCTTTCAGTTAGAGTTTCTTTGACGCGAACTAAGAATGGATCATCGTCTTGTTGAGCTTTGATCTCCTCTAGCAGATCAGATTGAATCTTGATATTGGCAACCAAGACTCGATCATCTCTATGTTCGATACTTAAGTCTAACCTTGGGAATTTTTCTAGTAGTTGCATCTCGCTAAGGACTAGACTTGAGACAAATGCCATTGGCTTCCTACTAAGAGCATCAGCCGCGACATTTCCCTTGCCTGGGTGGTATTGGATGTGGAAGTCGAAATCTTTCAAGTATTCCAGCCATCTCCTTTGTCTCATGTTGAGTTCCCTCTGAGAGAATAAATACTTCAGACTTTTATGGTCTGAGTAGACAGTGAATTGCTCGCCATATAGATAGTGTCTCCAAATCTTCAAGGCGAAGACCACGATAGCCAGCTCGAGATCATGTACAGGGTAGTTGACTTCATGTGTCTTCAGTTGTCTTGAAGAATAGGCGATGACCTTCTCCTTTTGCATGAGTACACAACCTAGCCCGATTCCTGAGGCATCGGTGTAGACAGAGAAATCTTCTCCCTCTATTGGCAGAGCGAGAACATGTGCTGAGGTAAGACAGTCTTTGAGGGTTTGGAAACTTTTATCACACTCTTTACTCCAGGAGTATGGATTTTCCTTTCGTGTCAGACGCGTGAGAGGAACAACGATCCTTGAGAAGTCCTTGATGAACCGCCTGTAGTAGCCAACCAGTCCTAGGAAGCTTCTTATCTCGGTGACATTAGTTGGTCTCTCCCAGTTGAGTACAACTTCGACTTTGGAGGGATCAACAGAGATGCCGTCCTTTGAGATGACATGGCCCAAGAAGGATACTTCTTCGAGCCAGAATTCACACTTGCTAAGCTTTGCGTATAGCTTGTTGTCTCGCAAAACTTGTAGTGCTGTCTTCAGGTGTTCTTCATGCTCTTCCTTGGTCTTGGAGTATATGAGGATGTCGTCGATAAAGACGACCACGAACTTGTCGAGGTATGGCCGATATATGCTGTTCATGAGTTGCATAAAGGCTGCAGAAGCATTGGTTAGACCAAAAGGCATAACGACGAATTCATAATGTCCATACCTGCTCCTGAAAGCCGTTTTGAAAATATCGTCATCCTTGATCCTCATTTGGTGATAGCCAGATTGAAGATCGATCTTGGAGAAATATTGCGCTCCCGAAATTTGGTCGAATAGTTCATCGACCCTAGGCAATGGGTATTTGTTCTTGATGGTAAGCTGGTTGAGTTGTCGATAGTCGATGCACAGCCTCATCGATCCATCTTTCTTCTTTACGAATAGCACAGGTGCTCCCCATGGGGAAGTACTTGGTCTGATGTGATGATCAGTCTGTCCCTATGTAATTTTAATTAATTACATATGTGTTTTGGTGATTAACAAAACTAAACTAGTTTTTATCAATAATATCTAATGAATATTTCATAAGTCTTTAAGTACAGGAAAAATACCAAGGTCAAACAAGCCAATACATGTATGCATTACTACTCTGAAGCTTTAATCTTTCAACATGATATTTCTCTAAGTCCATATCGATTTCTGTTGAAAATCTTAACGATTTCCTTATAAGATTGAAAAGTCATGTTGTTTCAAACAAGTCGATGATGCAACGATTTCTTTAGAACTCGCAACGACTTGCTAGTCATAACGATTCTATAAGTCATCGTAACGATTTCTTTAGAACTCGCAACGACTTGCTAGCCGTAACGGTTTCTTTAGAACTCGCAACGACTTGCTAACCGTAACGATTTCTTTAGAACTCGCAACGACCTTCTAGCCGTAATGATTTCGTAAGTTACTGTAACGATTTCTTTAGAACTCGCAACGACTTGCTCGCCATAATTTAGAACTCACAACGACTTGCTCGCCGTAACGATTTCATAAGTTACCATAACGATTTCTTAAGAACTCGGAATGACTTGCTCGCCGTAACGATTTGCTTTGCACAAAGATTTCTTTAAGTGCTCATAACGATTTGCTTTGCATAAAGATTTCTTTAAGCGCTCATAACGATTTTCTTTGCATAAAGATTTCTTTAAGCGCTCATAACGATTTGCTTTGCATAAGATTTCTTTAAGCGCTCATAACGATTTGCTTTGCACAAAGATTTCTTTAAGCGCTCATAACGATTTGCTTTGCATAAAGATTTCTTTAAGCGCTCATAACGATTTGCTTTGCATAAAGATTTCTTTAAGTGCTCATAACGATTTGCTTTGCACAAAGATTTCTTTAAGCGCTCATAACGATTTGCTTTGCACAAAGATTTCTTTAAGCGCTCACAACGATTTCTTATAGCTCATAACGACTTGATAAGTGTTCATAACGATTTCCCTGTTGAACACATACACTTGACTTAACGATTTACTCTCTGTAATGACTTGTTAGTATTCATAACGATTTCATAAGTCATATAGACAACGACTTTACAGTTTATATGAACTTGATTTTTATCTTATCTCTTGAAGCGTTGACTAGTCAAAGTCACGCATATATCTATCTGTCACTCCTGCATTTATGAAGTTTTGAACGTATCTCTGCATGCATACAAACAATATCGTCCATTATTATGCTTACTCTATATACATCTTTTAAAACAAGCTATTTGGGATTGCTATTCTAGTGAATACCCACATCAACGTATACTGACAAACAAGAGACAGTTTGAGTTGTCTACTGTTCTAGCATTTAATGTGTGCAGGGTCCTGAAGACTTTCTATCATACAACGTTGGACCTATAGACGTCAGAAGACCCTATCTCTTTGCGTGCTAAATGGATAAAAGATAGTTGAAGCTTCAAATGTCAAACAGTCTAACGTCTATCAATTCAAGAGACAACGGTTACTTCAACGGCAGTATTTCAAATAGAAGATATAAATTCAAAGATAGAATGAAGAGAAAAGATATAACAAACGAAGTAGAAAAAAAGCATCTCGTATTCAAGCATTCAAATTCTTCGGCAAGAAGTCCAGAGCCAAGAACTTCATTCCACCTAGCTTTCGCTCTTTGCTCTCCTCACTGTAGTGAAAATCTTGAGAGAGCTTGTGTAGTTCTGAGAGTGTGCTTAGCATAGATTCTTTGCTCTCAGTGCTAGTCGCTTCAGATCTTGGCTTGTTAAAAAGTTTGATCTAGGGGCTTAATCTTATTCCATTCTCTTTGTGTTGTTTCCCTTGGTTGTAAAGGAAGACCTGGTGGTATCCATGGTGCTGTTCCCTTCAGTTGTGAAGGAAGACCTGGTGGGATATCCAGGGTGTTGTTATTCCCTTCAGGTGTGAAGAAGACCAGCCGAGCTGGGTGCTGTAGCGTCCTTAGGGGGACTGTACCCTAGTTAGTAAAAACTTGAGTGGTTGTTCAGGGATTGGACGTAGGACTCCTAAGGAAAGGAGGTCCAAACCAGGATAATCCTTTGTGTCGTGTGATTGTTTTCTTTGTGTGTTTGATATTTAAACTAACAGTCACTAACCTCCTTCGAAGAACGTTTGTATGAATGTTTTTAGTTACAAGTATCTTCTAGATATTTTTTTAAAAGACCCATTCACCCCCCCCCTGGGCTCGTCAACTGGGCAACATGATGAACCCCTTTTCTAGTAGCTCCATCAGTTGCGCCTTCAATTCCTTCAACTCGGCAGGTGACATCCAGTACGGTTGACGAGATACCGATGCGGCTCCAGGAATCAGCTCAATGGCGAAGTTGACATCTCGTTCAGGGGGAATCCCTGGCAGGTCTCCGGGGAATACATCTGGGTAGTCCTGTACTATATGTATGTTCTATTTGGAACCCTTCTTTTCTACTACTACGGCTGCTAGGAAAGCAGCACAACCTTTCTTCATCATGTTGTGGGCTTTTATGGCGGAGACTAGAGACATCCGTCTCTTATGTCTAATCCCAGAGAATGCCAATTTAGGAAAGTCACTAAAGGTAACCTTCCCTTCTAAAGTTGACACTTGCCCCATATGCGGACAACCAGTTGGCTCCCAAAATTACATCATAGCCTTCCATGGACATACACACCAGGTCGGCTTTTAGGTTATGGTCTATGATCATTACATCGGCAGAGGGAAAGTATTTGTTCAATTTCTCCTTCTCCCCTAGTGGCGTTGTGACAGAGAACTCACAACCCATGGATATAGGTTCAGCATTCACAGTATCAGCAAAGTTTTGAGATATAAATGAATGAGTGGCTTCAGTAACAAATAAAACGAACTTGAAGGGTACCTTCTACCATGCCACCCTCCATAGCAGGTTCCTCATCATGTAGGGCTTGCAGTCGGCCCTGTTTCTTAGGCGCATTAGGGCGCCTTTCATTCTCTTTCAATAGCAGGCACTTAGGGATACGGTGCTCGCGACTTCCGCAGCGCAGACATGCACCGGATTTCTCCAGCATTCATCAGCCGTGTGACCAGCTTGTCACAGTGTTTGCAGTGGCTCTTTGTTGGAGTGTTGGGTACGAAAACCTTGGTTTCCTTTCTTGGCTAGATCCCTCCGTGATGTTGAAGGGACGCTTCTTACCGTTGGTAGGCTTAGCAGATGACTGACCCGAGGTTACTTCCTTCTTGATGAACTTCCCTTTTATACGGTCAGTGAAGTCCGTAGCATCTTCTAGCAGCTGAGCCCTCTTCACCATCTCGGCGTAGGTCGGGATGTCGAACAGTGCGAGTTGAGTGATGTAGTGGGGCTTAAGGCCATTTAGAAAGCGCTTAGCCTTCATCCTTTCAGTGTTTACCAGATGTACAGCATAGCGTGCCAGTCTAGAGAACTGGGCTTCATATTCAGCCACAATCAAGCTCCGCTGTTTAAGAGTAGCGAATTCTACAACCTTCCTTTCTTGAACACGCTCGGAGAAGTATTTGGAGTTGAACGCTTCTTTAAACTCGTTCCAGGTGAATTGCCCATTCTTTCTAGTAGCTTCCACTGACTCCCACCAAGCGCGGGCGTCTTCTCCAGTTGGAACGCGACCAGTAGCAGCTTGTCTCCTGCTGCACATTGCATGACATAGAAAATTCTTTCCGTCTCTTGGAGCCAATGCTCAGCTTCATCCGGATCCGTGGATCCGCTGAACCTAGGTGGGTTCAGACTTCTGAAGTTGCGATGCAGGTCGCCTGCACCACGATTGCCACCTCCTTGAGTGGCTTGCACAATGGCGTGTGTCAGTTCTTGGATGGTTTGTTGCATGCCCCTCATTTGAGCACGTTCGGCCGTCATCTTGATTGCTTAGTTCCTACAAAATAACTTCTTGTCATGATATCGATGTGGAATTTAATTTGTGCGTGTGTGAGTTTATTTTAACTAGTTACCCTTGGCTCTAACCACAACTCACATGGGTAGGATAGTTGACTCTAGTCGAGGCAGGTTAACCTAGATCATCCTGTACTAAGAATAACCTAAGCTCTGATACCACAAAACTGTCAAGCCCCAACGCAGAATATCAGAACGCGAGGCAGTTGCAAGAAAAGGGTATAGAGCGAATACTAGACATCAAACCATTTCAAAATAAATAATGATAAAGCAAATTCATTTCATTAATACTTTTCAATGCCTAGTTACAACCACTAATATCAGAGCCAATCTATAGGGCCCGATTACATTGAAAGAAGGCAAAAGACTAAACTTCAAACCTAACTACTACCACGCTAAACAAAGCAATAGGACACTAGGGTACTCATGACATCACTCCAGGTCGTTCCCGTCCTCTTGAGTGTATGGTTCATCCTCGATCTCACCTGAGAACACAATGAGAAATAACGCAGGGTGAGCGAACATCGCCCAATAGGACTTAAATCTCAGGCTTAAGTAGGCTTTAAGTAATTAATGCATTAAAGGCAGAGTAACTAATGACAGAACGGAAGAGAGTGTCAAGTAAAAATATAGCAGGACAGTACGTGAACGAAATATCAAGACTTTCCAAATATAGACTTACCAAGAATAGCACAAGTGTCGGGAATAGCACAATAATAGCAAGATGGCACAATGTCAAGTATAGCAAGATGGCCATAGTACAGATAGCACAACGAGTATAGCATAGCACAACGAGTATAGCATAGCATTGGTTGTCAATGGACAACGAGAGAACATAGCACTTTTGATTGTCATTTAGATAGTCGAGATAGATAGCACTTGAGTGTAATGCCAAACACTGATCATTTAACTCCCATAGGCACTAGCACTTTCGGGCGCACATCCCAGGACCAGATCGGGCCCTTTATATATTTCCAGGCATTAGTTATATTGTTTATCTTTAGACAATCAGTCAATGGCCAAATAGAGTACCAAGAAGTAGATGAGAGCACTAGATGAATAGACGAGATAGTAGAGTGAACGTGAATAGATGAGCGAGTAGAGTATAGATGAGAGTTAGTGGACCTTGCACATGAAATGTCGAGTAACGAGCGATAGTAACTATTGCACAACACGCGCACATAGTGTTGGCAGTCAGGCGGAACTCACGACCTTACCACTGGCCATGTTAAGCACAGGTCCAGAGGTCCGGCATGATTCAAGATGAGAGTGAATTTCTAATAGCCGTTTGGACCATATTGATCCCTAATGGGTGTAACAGGTGTTAGGGTACAACCGGCTCGTCGACCATGTGGAAATCCATGGACAAAGGAGACTTACGGAGGCCTTGAACAAAGGCTTACTAGTCCGACTGAAGGAGTATCTGACGGAGAGTTCGTCCAAGTCAAGAGAGTGTGTATATAGAAACAAGTGCTCGACGTTCTAGAGGAATTCTAGAACAGTAGAGCATCGATATCGGTGTTGCCAAAACATCGCGAGAAACGATAGACCAGTATATTTAAAATAGGGTAATTCAATTACATAAATTACCAGATGTATTATGAAATAATTCATGCCAATTTATGCCATAATTGGATGGTTCAAAGTGTGTGTAAGTGTCATGAAATTGTAGATAGAAAAGATCCTGTGCATGTATTTTAATCATACATAAATATTCAATTTATAACAGATGTTATTTTCTATGTGTATGACTGTTAAACAAGAGTACAAACACTGTAGATAATCAAGCATTGTTGAGGCAGGGGGTTTCTTGCAAAAAGAACCCAGATTGCGACGTACCCTAGTGAGGGTCGCGACGGGGTCAACTGAGATCGCGACGGGTGCTTTTACGGGTCGCGATAGGCCTAGTCTGGTCGGGCAGAAGATCGCGACGACAGGCCTGTCGCGATCAGATCACGATAGAGGTCACTGTCGCAATAGACCTTGTGAACGCGGCCTATCGGGCTGCGCCCGAGTCCGACAGGGAAAGGACTTTACATTGGATTGCGGGCCAAAAGTTACCCTATTTGACACAGGGTGGTTCAAAAAATCACAACTAATTGTATAGTCAACGAAAAATCATGAACCAGTTGCAAAACGACCTAGATATGCATGGGTACTTACAATAAATAGGAATTGAAAAACAATCAGGGTTTGGACATGTTTTAAACACGGGTATTCATGATGAACATGAAACAGTGCATAGTTGAGATCAACGATTAAATTCGCAAGATAGGATGAATCAAATTTAGGGCTGTTAGGGGCAAAAGATGCCTAACATGCATCAGTTCCTATAGTAAAAATCGCGTGGCATGGGGTTGAGTATATAAGGAGATCAAGAATTAAGAAGAGGGTTCGGGGTCATGTCAGTTGCAAAACATGAAAAATCAAGAACGACAGATATGCTCGATGGAAAATTATGAAACCAAAGGGATTTTGTTCCTGATAGATGAGACATCCTACAGAAAAAGTTTCATAGTTTATGCTTGTGAGAATGCCTACCTTTGGTCGTTTTCCTCTTCTAGGGTTAAGACTTGAAGAACTCGGGAAAGAACTTGAGAGATCCTTCCTCTCCACGAATTCTCTGCCTCTTGGCCTCTCCTCCTGGTCCAGGAACCTCTTAGCACGATCTAGGGCCAGTCATGAAGGTTTAACAGAAGTATTTAAGCTTCTCCCTATTCCCTTTCCTAGTTTAAGCCTAACTCCTATTAAATTCTGAATTTCCTATTTTCCTCTCCCCTTTTTAAGCAAGAGATCTCCTATTTGGGTTGGGAGAGAGGGAGTTTCGTGGCCAATCAATTGGGGTAGGTTTAGGAATCCAATCCTAATTCAAACTAGCTATTTAATGCATTAAATATCTCTTTTCTATTTTAGTAATATTTTAGTTACGAATTTTGGGTATTTCTCTATTATTCCTCTTCTTAAAATTTCTATTTTAGCCCACTCATTTATAATGGGTCAATATAGCAAAGCCTATTACTCCTTTTCTTTTAATGAGTTTTATTTAATTCTCTCTTATTTGATTTCCTAGTTGATTTAATACATCTTCCTTTTATTTGATTTTATAATTAAATAATATAAATATTTATTTTTCCCCATAAATTTAGGGTTGCTACAGGATATGTCAAAACCAACAAGTGAAAATACAACAGGTCGACACACACAGAACAACAGGTCGACACACTATGAGCATCTGTCAACAGATGATGACTAGATTAGTCGACAGATCATGAAGATCTAACTGCCTCACATTCAGAGGGAGCCTCATGCTTAGGGGGAGCCCTACACTAAGGGGGAGTTACATATTCATGACAAAAGTGTTGAACCCCTCTTCTACAACATTTGGTAAGAAGTATTTACAAAAGGGAGTAATAGAAAATGGTAAGATCATTCCTTTTTGGTTATTGACAGAAAGGGGGAGAGTATTTTATTTGTGAAATTTTCTATTCCAAAATTATCTTTAAGAAAATTCACATAGTTTTTTATTGAGTTTTGTCATCACCAAAAAGGGGGAGATTGTTGAACCACTCTTTTATATATCTCATGTTTTGGTGATAACTAAAACTCATGACTAATCTTTATCTTATGATTTGGTGATACCTAAAACTCATATCTTATGGTTGATCTGAAAACTCATGCAATTCAGTTATAAGTATGAACTTTCATGCATCTGCATAAATAATCTTCAAATGCACTATAGTAATATCACAGAAAAAATATATGTTATAAACACTATTTGAATGACGCATGTTTTGACTGCTCAGATTTTTTTTCTAAGTCCACAGCATATATACTGTTATCATGCTGAATTCGACTTCTGGAATCTGACTTCCAAGTCTATGAGTCACAATCTGACTTCTGGAATCCGACTTCCAAGTCTATGAGTCCAATCCGACTTCTAAAATCCGACTTCCAAGTCTATGAGTCACTCCAACTTCTGAAATTCGAAGTTGCCATATCAACTGCTATTAAAATTCAAAATATCTTTTGGCGCCCAAACAAATACAAAGTTCAAATGAAAAATGTACTTCACATGAATATCTTTTTGTTTCTCTTCTAATAAAGATTTCTTTTGTCCTCTGTCCTTCAATGTAGGAAAAGTGTTGTCAGACAAAAAGGTGTTAACCTACCACTTTTGGACTACAACAGGAAACATGGAAGAAAGACAAAGTATGGGCTTTCTGACAGAAACATCTTTTTCAGTCTGACTTTGCCATCTATGCCTACAGATCTACACCCAATATTTGTTAGACATAAAGAGAAGAAAAGAAGAAGAAGAACAGAAAGGCAACGGCTACAACAATTTCAGCGGATCCAAGAGTTCCAACGACTATCTCTCAACAGATTTGTTCAAAGCTGCTCTATAAAAGTTGAATCAAGGCTGAAGAACAACAAGGAGAGCTTTTCTGAAGATCATTAAAAGAGTGTACATCCAGTGAGAAGCCTCAACTCCACATACACTCAAAGCAAGAGAGAAAGAGCTCGAGCCCAAGAAGAAGTGTGCAAGCAACCATCAGAAGTCTTCAAGCTTTCAAGCTCCTTCCTCTCTTCACTCCCTCTGCTTGTAAGGCCCTTGAATTTCGGTCGCTTTATTTATATTTATGTGTGTATGTTTGTGCTTGTGTATGTATGTACATATTTACGTACGTGTTAATTAGTACGAGTACGTGTGCATGTGTTTATATTCAATATAAATAATATACGTATTACATGGTGATAGCATGGATGTAATACCATATACATATTGCATGTATATATGCTCGTTATGCATGGTTTTCTGCATATTTTAGAGTTCTGGCCGAAGGCCATCTTGGCGTCAACCCCAGGCCGTTTAGCTGGTGTCAGCGTCCAGACATAGACGCCACACTCATCCTGGCGTCCAGCGTATGGACGCCAATCTCTCTGGCCTGCATGCGTAGCAGAGCTGCAAGCTTCTGAAATAAGGTAAGCCAACCATTGGGGGATGTCCCCACGGCTCTGAAGGCTGTCAAATCAGCATGGTGAGTGGGAGAGAGACTCCCCTTATGTCTGAACCCGAAATGGCCTCTCCCCACTCCTCCCTTCACCTTGCAAGAGGAGAAAAGTGAGAAGAAAACCCTAGGAGAAAGCTGAGAGAAAAACCCACCTTGCCACCCCAAAAACCCCACTTCTGAAGCTTGATCCGGAAATCTACTGCTTCAAGGAGGTTGCTGGATCAAAGGAGGAGGCTTCCCCGACATCCCCTTGGCGTGGAGATCATCCTAGCCTGAGGAGAGATCATTTGGAGGGAGTTCTGCACTTCTTGGACAGCCCAAGGAGGGCTTCACCAACCCCCTAAACCCTTTGGAAGAATTTTAAAAGGCAAGTGACCTATCCATGATGTCCCCGTATGAGTCTAGGTCGGTTTTACCATTTTTATGGATTTTTCTTCGAGTCCTAGACCCTCCCATTCACCAAATCTTGAGAGGTCGGGTCTGTGTTTCTGCACAGACCTGCATTGACGGCAAGATCCCTGGACGCCGATATCATGCTTGGCGTCCATCGACCATGCCGCTGACCCTAAGTCAGCGGCCAGAGACTGCTGCCAAGTTCCTCTGGACAGAACAGTGAACTGTTCTGCCCTTCCTTTACATTAATTTCGGTATGGTTTCCGTGATGAGGATATATGGTAATCCTATACTCTATGTATATAGTCAATTGTGGTGTGTGGATGATTGTGGTGTGTGATGGTGAATGTAGGAAACATTGTATCCTATGAATTGTGAGCATGACTTGTTAATGATCTTGTCAAATTTATGTTTCATGATTAGGATTAGTATTAATGCCTTGTTTTTGGTCTGATCATGAAGGTTAGTGGGTCAGTATATGTTTTTGCAAATTTTGGTAAATTATCCATGCTTGTGTAATTTGCTAATAAATCCGTTTCGTAAAATAAAAGCTACAAGAAAGATTGTGATGATTAATCTATAGAGGTATGATTTAGGGTAATCTTGTATTCTCAAATCATGCATATGTTAGTAGCCTCTGTTTAAAACAGTAAGTGGCAAATTGCAAGACGTGTTAAACCTCATGTTAGCTTAAGTTGTGAATAGTATGCTAATTAGGTGTTTTATTTTCTGTAAATTCTATTAGCTCAGAAAAATCTGAAATTTGAGTGTATGATCTTGAACCCGAAAACAGCATGTGGTTAAAATTTCAGGTCATTTGGATTAGTAAATAAAAAGTTATGTATTTTCATGTGAAATGTGATAATCTATGTGTATTATCGTAATGCGATTAGTTTTGTCTAAAACCAACTTGATCGGTGAAATTACTGTGTGCTAAGCTCTTGAAATTCTGTAGTACCATGTTAGGAAAAACAGAGATATTAATGTGAGTGAGAAAGTGAATGTGATGAAAAGTGTGAAGTGTAAACCATGTGTAAAACGGTAATGTGTAAATGGTAACTGTGCCAATGTGACACTGCTTCCGTAGAGGGCAGTGGAGCTGTATCAGGGAAAAGTCCCCCTGGAAGAAAGTTCATTGTGGTAAGTGACCCTAAGGGCATTAGGGGGAAATCCTGGAGGTGGACAAGTACCACTGGTTAGGGTGGAGACTTGTTCTCCGGTCTGCGCAGTCCAAGAGTCGCCATTGGAATGCCTAGATGGTGTCTATGTGTAATGTGATGTGTATATGTCCTTCTTTGGTGGTTTGGACTATGTGTCACAGCACCTAAAATTGTATGTGAAATGTGTAATGTGTATGTGTCCATGTGTAAATGTGTAAGTGACAAGTGATGTGTATGTGTAAAGTGAACCATGTGAAAGAGGATACTTGTGTAAAGAAAATGTGAAACAAGGATGTGAAATATTTTATTGAAACCATGTGAGACGAATCTGAAATCATGTGAAATCAGTGAATTTATGTTATACCATCGTGTTATTATGTGCAAAGATGTCTAGAATCCATGTTAGGGATAATTAGTGAAACGGGTTAAAGATAGCATGATTGTTTGATCGCATGATATGTTTTATGCCATATTGTAGCTTTCATGTATAGTTTACAGCGTTAAACCATGTGAAATCAGCAACCTAAAGCTGTGAAAAGGGTTATGTATGTACTTAAGGACATGTGAAATCCATGCTAGTTGTGTTCCCCTTTCATGTATGTAAAATGTTCATGTTGTAGCTCTCATGTTTTAGCTCTTTAAAGATTAAAGTTTCATGAGTAAATTGAATAGAAGGCTTGTGATAGGTGAATTTTATTTTTAGAAATCTGAAAGCATGATTCATGTATAAAATTGTAAAACTTTCATGATAGGTTGAGACTTGAATTGACTAACATTGTGACGGCCCTCATTATACCGGTACGGTTATACCAACCCACGTCGGTATAGCGAGTGCTGCCAACCACAGTGGGACATTTACCCAACGATACAAACAGCTGAGATACACGCGAATATATATACAGAGTAGCGGAAGTAAAAGAGAACTATCTCCATTCATTCATCATCCACATTAAACATACATACAGCTTACAATTTGCAAAAAGGAACTAAAGTTCACATGATTTAATTTGCTGAAATAGAAATACAATTGTCCCATATTACATTCTTTTAATGTTAATTCTAATACAATGTCCAAGTACATACTAAGATGTACACAATCACAAGATCTCAAAAACTGGCTAGTCTCCACGCTCGGAGTCCGTCTCCGCTGCCCCTCCGAGGTACTGTGTCACCAACTATACCTGTACGCCGAAGCAAGGAGTGAGTCCAGTGACTCAGCAAGTAACACTATGCATGATATACACGTACAAGTCCTAGTGGTTTCTACACGCACATTACACTTTGCAACACATAGCATGCAGTCCATTCAAGTTTTCAACCTATCATGAAGGTTCTACAATTTTATACATAACGCATGCTTTCAGATTTCAAAAAATAACATTCACCTATCACATGGTTCCTATTCATTTACTCTGAGACTTTAAATCAAAAGTGGGAGCTATTAACATGAACAATTTACATACATAAACGGGGAACATAATTAGCATGGATTTCACATGTTCTTAAGTACATACCTAACTTTTTCACATGCTTAAGGTTGCTGATTTCTTATGGTTGAATGATAAACCTACACATGAAAGCTACAACGTTGCTTAACCATAACATGTAACAATCCATTATGTCATTTTACTCACATCTACATTTGTTGTTCCTACTGGATTCTAAACACTTTTGCACACATAAACATGAGAATAATAACATGCATTTTCTGAATTCACTTGGTTTCAGATTTAGTTTCACATAGTTTCTATAACAATTTACATATATAAGATTTCACATTTTTCTTTACACTAGGTTCCTCTTTTCACATGTTTACACTTTACACTACACATTCACATATCACTTACACATTTACACATGGCCACTTACACTTTACACATATTTTAGTGCCGTGACCACATCGTCCAAACCCCAAAGAAGGACACAAACACATCACATCACATAGACGCCATCTAGGAAATACAATGGCGACTCTTGGACTGCGCAGACCGGGAGAACAAGTCTCCACCCTAACCAGTGTACTGTCCACCTCCAGGATTTCCCCCTAATGCCCTTAGGGTCACTTAACACAATGAACTTTCTCAGGGCGACTTTTCCTGATACGGCTCCACTGCCTTCTCGGAAGCAGTATCACATTGGCACAGTTTACACTTTTACACATTTACCTTTTTACACATGGTTTTACACTTGACACTCTTCATCACATTTACACTTTCTTACTCACATGAACACTCTGTTTTTCCTAGCATGGTACTACAGAGTTTTCAAGGTTCAACACACAGTAACCACACCAATCATGCTGGGTTTTAACAAAAATCAATCACATTTCGATAATATGCACGAATTATCACATTTCACATGAAGCACCTAACTTTTTATTTACTGTTCCAATTGACCTGAAATTTTAACCACATGCTGTTTTCGGGTTCCAAATCATACCCTCATTTTTTCAGATTTTTTCTGGGCTAAGTAGGATTTACAGAAAATCAAACACCTAATTAGCATTTATTCACAATTTAAGCTAACTGGGTCTAACACATTTGAAATTATCCATTTACTGTTTTGCACAGAAAACCCTAATGCCATGATTTCAGAATACAACATCATCCTAATTCATACATCTATAATCCGTTACCACAAACCGTTTTTACATGCTTTCATTTTACCGAATCGAACTATTCACAAATTGCACAATCATGGATAAGTTCCGCGAGATTTTCAAACACACATGCTGACCCACAATCTTCATGATTAGACCGAAATCAAGGCATTCACATTAATTCTAGTCATGGAACATGGGTTTGCAAAATTATCTACAAGTCATGCCACAAGTTTAAAGACACGATTTTCCACATTCACCATCACACCACCACAAATGATAACCTACGTAGCGTATAGGAATACCATATATCCTCATCACGGAAATCATAACGAAATTAACGTATAAGAGGGACAGAACAGCTCACTGTCTGTCCTGAAGAACTAGACGGCGGTCTCTGGCCGCTGACTCAGAGTCAGCGGCATGGTCGATGGACGCCAAGGATGAACTGGGCGCCGGGACCTTGCCGTTACTCAGGTCTGTGCAGAAACACAGACCCGAGCTCGTGAATTTGGGTGAAATGGAGGGTCTAGGACTCGAGGAACATTCATAAAAATCATAAAACCTCCTAGACTCATACGGGGACACCATAGATAGGTTACTTGCCTCTCTAAAAATCCTCCAAGAGATTTATGGCTCGAAGAAGACCTCCTTGGGCAGTTCCAAGAAGTTGCAGAAGTGCCTCCAAGATTGCCTTCCTCCGAGCTCTTGGTTGATCTCCACGCCGAGGGGATGATGGGGAGGCCTTCCCCTACGCTTCAGCTTCCTCCTTGATGCAGAAGATCTTCAAATGAACCTCCAAGGGGTCGGATTTGGGGGTTCAAAAATGGGTTTTTCTCACAGCTCACCTAGGGTTTTTCTTCCTCACTTCTCTCCTCTTGCAAGGTGAAGGAAAGAATGGGGAAGCCATTTCGGGTTCAGACCTAAAGAGGGTCTTTCTCCCACTCACTAGGTGATGGGACACCCTCAGAGCCATTGGGGGACATCCCCCCCATGGTTGCCATGCCTTGCTTCAGAAGACAGCAGCTCTGCTGCGCATGCAAGGCCAGAGAAGTCGACGTCCAGATCGCTAGACCGCCGGAATTAGGGTTGGCGTCCAGGCTGGACGCTAACACCACCTCACGGCCTAGGGATTGACGCCAATAGGGCCTTCGGCCAGAAACCCTAATTTATGCAGAAACCATGCTACCAAGCTTCTATACATGCAATAAGTACATAGTATTATATTCACACTATCATCATGCATACACACACTATTTCGTTTAATATAAACCACATGTACACGTAATTATGCTATTTTAATATCTACGTAAATAGTTACATACATACTCAACAAACATACACACATAAATACGAAAAATACGACGGAAAATAGAGGGTCTTACAGCATGCTATGTTTGCAAATTGTAAATGTGCATGTAGAAACCCTAGGACTTGTACGTGTATGTCATGAGTAGTGTTTCTTGCTGAGTCCTTGGACTCACTCCTTGCTTCGGCGTACAGGTATAGTTGGTGACACGGCACCGTTTGGAGACGGACTCCGAGCGCGGAGACTAGCTTTGGAGTTTCTTGAGATTGTGTATTTCATAAGTATGTAATTTGAACATTGTATTAGAGTATTATGAAAAGGATGTATAAGTGGTGGACAATTTGTATTTTATTTCAGCAATTTAAATCATGTGGACTTTTAGTTCTTTTATGAATTGGCGAATTGCATGTATGTTTAATGTGGATGATGAATGAATGGAGACAGTTGTCTTTTTACTTCCGCTACTCTGTTGTATATTCGCGTGTATCACTCAACTGTATGTATCGTTTGGGTAAATGTCCCACTGTGAGGACTCTTGCTATACCGACGTGGGTTGTATAACCGTACCGGTATAATGAGGCCGTCACAGAGATTGGTATCAGAGAGACCGGTTGAGATTACACATGAATATACCTAAGTCATCATCCCCATTGCATGCTAAGTATGTCCACATGTGTAGAAAACCTAATAAGAAATGAAAGATAGATAAGAAAATGGTTAGAGAACTTAGTAACCTAGCTCTAATGATGGCTGAAATTTTATTACAGCCGGCTTTCCCGTGGACGACGTGGAGGTGTGCCAGCTCGCGACGACGAGCAGAGGCGTGAGAGCGGCGGAGCAGCAGGCCCGGCCCCACAGGGTCCTGTGCTTCCCCCACCACTGCCAGTGGACTATGGAGTATTCATGCAAGGTCTGGTGCAAGCCATGCAGACGCAGGCCCACACCCAGGCAGCACTCCAGGCCCAGTTGGAGGCCCAGGTAGAATAATGAAACACCTAGTAGTTTGCTATTTAAATTGCATGATATTGTGTTTATTGTGTATTGTTATTGTTTAATGTAGCAGGCTCAGGCCCCAGCTCAGGACCATGGTGGACCTTCCATCATGGAGCGATTCAAGAGGATGACCCCACCCTCTTTTAAGGGGGAGAGTGATCCGCTAATGGCAGAAAGCTGGATGAGGGAGACGGAGAAAATCTTCCAGCTATCAGGTGTCCTGATGAGGACAAGGTGACATTAGCCACCTACATGCTACATGTATGCTTTAGTTTATGCTTGTATGTTGTTTGTCAAGTTAGAATTTGTTTGTTGGTGCTTATGAAGGTGTATTGCAGGAGAGAGCTGATGTATGGTGGTCCTCCCTACTACGTACACGCTTCGAGGATGGAGCAGTAGACGTAGCGTGGGACGCGTTCGTGAGGCTTTTCCGAGCCAAGTTCGTCCGAGCATATCCAGGACAAGATGGAGCAAGAATTCCTTTCCCTGACGCAAGGATCAATGACCGTCCTGGAATACGAGGCAAGGTTTTCTGAACTTTCTAAATATGCACCGCATATCGTAGAGGATGAGCGCAGGAAGACCAAGAAGTTCATGATGGGACTCAAGCCATCACTGCGGACGAGACTCGTGGCATTTGACCACCGCACTCTAGACGAGGCCCTTAGCGCTGCCTGCAGATAGGAGGGAGAAATTGAGCAATAGCTGGAGGAAAAGAAGGCTTCGCAGAAGAGGCCGACAGCGACATTCCAGCGGCAGGATAAGAAGAAAACGGTGTACCAGACACCGCAGAAATCAGTGGCAGTCAGCAACTCTCAGGTACCTTATGTACGTTCCCCTGGTGTGAAGAAAGAGTGTCCCCATTGTGGGAAGACCCATGGAGGTTCCGAGTGCTGGTTAGTAGCGGGTAGATGCTTAAAGTGTGGGAACAGCGACCACAAGATCAAAGATTGCCCAAGACTTCAACAAGGAGCTCAGCGTGGAGCGCCAGCACCAGCAGTAGCGGCAGCCGCGCCAGCTACAGGAAGACCAGGAAGGCCTCGAGCCCCAGCTCGAGTGTTTGCTTTAGCTCGCGAGGACGCCGAGCAGGCGGAGCATGTCACCGAAGGTACAGTTTTGATTTTCGGTGTGCACGCTCGGGTTTTGTTTGATACGGGTGCTACTCACTCGTTCATTTCCGAGCGGTTCGCTAGGCAGTTAGCCCTAGAGTCAGGCATAGAGTCTGAGGAGTTAGAGGTCCCTTTGTCTGTGCACACCCCTGTGGGTACGGTATCGACTAGGAAGTGCATTCCGTCGTTACCTGTGTGTATTGAGGATAGATTCCTAGATGGGTGTTTCTTCTTGCTAAAGATGAAGGACTATGATTGTATCCTTGGTCTAGATTGGCTAGAGGAGCACTATGCGTTAGTGGATTATCGTAGGAAGAAGATTGTTTTTCGCATTCCTGGTGAGGATGAGTTCTCTCATCCCTTGCCAAAGAACTTAGTGGGAAAGTTAGTTATCTCTGCCATGAAGGCGATGCACATGGTGAACAAGGGTTGTGACGCATTTCTTGCCAGCGTTATGCTAGTACCCGATGCTGGTTCGTCACTGACTCTTACAGAGATCGATGTGGTGCGGGATTTTCCAGATGTCTTTCCCGATGACTTGTCTGGATTGCCACCGATAGGGAGATAGAATTCACTATAGAGTTGCTTCCAGGCACCTCTCCTATCTCGAAGGCCCCATATCGATGGCTCCTGCAGAATTAGCCGAGTTGAGGAAGCAATTGCAAGAATTGCTCGATAAGGGATTTATTCGCCCTAGTGTTTCCCCTTGGGGCGCACCTGTATTATTCGTCAAGAAGAAAGACGGGTCACTTCGGTGTGTATTGATTATAGGAAGTTGAACCAAGTGACTGTGAAGAACAGGTATCCCTTACCTCGGATTGATGATCTCTTTGACCAGTTGCGAGAGGCATCAGTATTTTCCAAGATTGACTTGCGATCTGGTTATCATCAGTTGAGGATTAGGAGTGAGGATGTGTCCAGGACGGCATTTAGAACCCGTTATGGACATTATGAGTTTTTGGTTCTTCCTTTCGGATTGACCAACGCCCCTACAGCGTTCATGGATCTCATGAACCGGGTGTTTAGTCCGTATTTAGATAGCTTTGTTGTTGTGTTTATTGATGACGTGTTGGTCTACTCTCCGGATGAGGCCACGCACCGTCAGCATTTGAGGTTAGTCTTAGAGGTTCTCCGTGAGCACAAGCTGTATGCGAAGTTCAGCAAGTGCGAGTTCTGGTTGCGCGAGGTTCACTTTCTCGGGCATGTTATCTCCGGCGCTGGTGTTGCAGTTGATCCAGCAAAAGTCCAGGCAGTTATGGATTGGGAGATTCCCAGGACCCCTTCGGAGATTCGTAGTTTCCTTGGGTTAGCTGGTTACTATCGGCGATTCATTGAGGGATTCTCATCCATCGCCGCCCCTTTGACAAAGCTGACCAGAAAGGGTGAGAAGTTCGTATGGTCTGAGGCATGTGAGCGCAGCTTTCAGCTATTGAAGGCTAAGCTTACTTCTGCTCTGGTATTGGTATTGCCTAGTGGTCTAGAGGGCTTTGCTATTTATACGGATGCATCTCAGATTGATTTAGGCTGTGTACTCATGCAGCGAGAGACGGTAGTGGCTTATGCTTCTCGTCAGTTGAAGGAGCATGAGAGGAACTATCTGACACATGATTTAGAGCTCGCAGCAGTGGTTCATGCACTAAAGATCTGGAGGCACTATCTTTATGGTGTCAGATTTGAGGTGTTTACTGACCACAAGAGCTTGAAGTATCTTTTCTCCCAAAAGGAATTAAACTTGAGGCAGAGAAGATGGATTGAGTTCTTGAAGGACTATGACTTCAACCTTCAGTATCATCCTGGAAAGGCGAATGTCGTAGCAGATGCTCTTAGTAGAAAGAGGTCTTCGCTCCAGCAGATTGGAAGATGTTGGAAGATGCAGCGTGCTCTATGACCGATTAGAGCCGTCGTTGTGTCAGGCTTTTGTAGCTCAGCTATCCTTTAGATCCTCAGTCTTGGATGAGGTGATTGAGCAGCAGAAAGCCGACCCTAGATTGTTAGAGTTAGTGGGTAAGGCGGGCATTGCTCGTGATGAGACGGTGTGATTAGATTTCAGCACCGTGTCTGTGTCCCCGATGTGGTAGATGTCTGTGAGCATGTGTTAGCGGAGGCTCATAGATCGCGATTCTCTATTCATCCGGGTAACACTAAGATGTATCAAGACCTGAAGAGATCATTTTGGTGGTCCGGCATGAAGAAGGATGTTGCAGATTATGTGTCTAGATGCCTAGTATGTCAGCAAGTGAAAGCCGAGCGGCAGCGACCATCCGGCCTTATGCAGAGGATGGATATCGCCGTATGGAAGTGGGAAGCTGTCACTATGGACTTCGTTTCAGTTTGCCTCGATCTATAAGGGGCAATGACTCGATTTGGATAGTTGTAGATAGATTCTCGAAGACTGCTCATTTCTTGCCTACGAAGAAGAAGCAGTCAGTAGAGAGTTGGCTAGATTGTATGTTAGCGTTATCATTAGATTGCATGGTGTGCCGAAGTCGATCATTTCGGATCGAGATCCGAGATTTACTTCGAGATTGTGGAAGGGTCTTCAGGATGCGTTAGGTTCGGAGCTTAAGCTCAGTTCGGCATTTCATCCCCCACCGATGGACAGTTCGAGAGGACTATCCAGACTCTCGAGATATGTTGAGAGCGTGTGTTCTGGATTAGAAGGATGATTGGGAGCGTCATTTACCTATTGTGGAGTTCGCATACACAACAGCTTTCATGCTAGTATCGGTATGGCTCCATTCGAGGTGTTGTATGGTAGGCCCTGCAGATCTCCTTTATGTTGGAAGGAGACTGGTGATAGGCAGTTGATCGGACCGGTTTAGTTCAGGAAACTTCGGATAAATTCAGCTTATCAGGAAAGGCTTGTTGCGGCACAGGATAGGCAGAAGAGTTATGCCGACAACAGGAGAAAGGATTTGGAGTTCGAGGTTGGCGATCATGTCTTCTTGAAGATATCGCCTACTCGAGGTGTTGTCAGATTTGGCAGGCATAGCAAGCTAAGCCCTAGATTCATTGGCCCATATAGAGATTCTCAGACGTTTTGGGCAACGTGGGTACGAGCTAGCATTACCCCCACTTTGGCTAGCGTTCACCCTGTATTCCACGTATCTATGCTCAGGAAGTATGTCCGAGATCCATCTCATGTGATTAGTCATGAGCCAGTGGAGATCCAGCAGATCTTTCGTATGTCGAGCACCAGTAGTCATTCTTGACCGGAAGGTTCAGCATCTCCGGAACAAGAGTATCTCCGTCGGTGAAAGTTCTATGGCGGAACTTCTCACGTGAGGAGGCTACGTGGAGCTTAAGGATGCGATGAAGAAGAAATATCCTCTTTTGTTTGAGTATGTCGTTCTAACTTCGAGGACGAAGTTTCTCTTAAGGGGGAGAGGGTGTAAGCCCTCGAATTTCCGTCGCTTTATTTATATTTATGTGTGTATGTTTGTGCTTGTGTATGTATGTACATATTTACTACGTGTTAATTGTACGAGTACGTGTGCATGTGTTTATATTCATATATAATGACATATTGCATGGTGATAGCATGGATGTAATACCATATACATATTGCATGTATATATGCTTGTTATGCATGGTTTTCTGCATATTTTTGAGTTCTGGCCGAAGGCCATCTTGGCGTCAACCCCAGGCCGTTTAGCTGGTGTCAGCGTCCAGACATAGACGCCACACTCATCCTGGCGTCCAGCGATATGGACGCCATCTCTCTGGCCTGCATGCGCAGCAGAGCTGCAGCTTCTGAAACAAGGTAAGCCAACCATTGGGGGATGTCCCCAACGGCTCTGAAGGCTGTCAATCAGCATGGTGAGTGGGAGAGAGACTCCCCTTATGTCTGAACCACCCGAAATGGCCTCTCCCCACTCCTCCCTTCACCTTGCAAAGGAGAAAAGTGAGAAGAACAACCCTAGGAGAAAGCTGAGAGAAAAACCCACCTTGCCACCCCACCAAAAAACCACACTTCTGAAGCTTGATCCGGAATCTACTGCTTCAAGGAGGTTGTTGATCAAAGGAGGAGGCTCCCCGACATCCCCTTGGCGATGGAGATCATCCATGAGCCCGGAGGAGAGATCATTTGGAGGAGTTCTGCACTTCTTGGGACAGCCCAAGGAGGGCTTTCACCAACACCCTAAACCCTTTGGAAGAATTTTAAAAGGCAAGTGACCTATCCATGATGTCCCCGTAGAGTCTAGGTCGGTTTTACCATTTTATATGATTTTTCCTTCGAGTCCTAGACCCTCCATTCACCAAATCTTGAGAGGTCGGGTCTGTGTTTCTGCACAGACCTGCATTGACGGCAAAGTCCCTGGACGCCGATATCATGCTTGACGTCCATGCGACCATGCCGTGCTGACCCTGAGTCAGCGGCCAGAGACTGCCGCCAATTTCCTTTGGACATAACAGTGAGCTGTTCTGCCATTCCTTTACTTAATTTCGGTATGTTTCCGTGATGAAGATATATGGTAATCTATACTCTATGTATATAGTCATTGTGGTGTGTGGATGATGATTGTGGTGTGTGATGGTGAATGTAGTAAATATTGTATCCTAATGATTGTGAGCATGACTTGTTAATGATCTTTTCAATTTATGTTTCTGATTATGATTAGTATTAATGCCTTGGTTTTGGTCTGATCATGAAGGTTAGTGGGTCAATATATGTGTTTGCAATTTTGGTAAATTATCCATGCTTGTGTAATTTGCTAATAAATCCGGTTCGGTAAAATAAAAGCATACAAATAAAGATTGTGATGATTAATCTATAGAGGTATGATTTAGGGTAATCTTGTATTCTCAAATCATGCATGTT